>VYXH01009403.1:1282636-1309197 GCA_013397275.1 Burhinus bistriatus
AACCACTTCAACAAACTTTTTGTCCCGTTGGCAAAATCCAGCTGATGAGCTGTGCAGAGCTCGGAAGTTTCTTGCCCTTTTTTGGGTGAGCCTGCTGGAAGCCCTGCGGGGCCACGAGCCCTGCTGGCACCTGAGGGTGGGCAGCAGCCCCCGCAGCAGCACTGGGGTTGTCCCAGCTGTGCCCGGGAAGGAGCTGGTTGTGCTGGGGAAATAAAACCAGCTGCCTTATGGACACGCCCTTTGCCACCGCTGCCTGTTGTTTCCACGTGAGGACCGCGGCGGATTTTCCCTACAGAGATTTCCCGTATTTTTTTTTTTTTTTTCCTATAGACAGAGCATTTATTGCCCCTCCTAAATGGAGCTGATGCAGGTTGGACAAAATCTACTTATGGATCCTAGGAAGGAGTTTTTATGCTGCTTTCCCAACTCTCCTGTGGCTCTGGGTACTCAGCCAGGTTTTCACAGACCAATTTGGTGGCAACTGCTGCTTGCAAGAAGGAAACAAGCCCCAGACAAATGACATTGTCAGCACTCCCTGTGGTGACAGAGTGTTCTGCCGCTCACCCCACTCCTTGTCCAGGTGGTATTTTGGACCTCGGAGAACATCCTCGTGAGGAGTTACTGAAAAAGGCAGATGGATGCCAGAAAAGCATCATCCCTTCCTGTGCTTGTGCCTGGGTACGGAGCACCTCGGTTCTCTCCATCTCTGAGCACCGATGGGTAGAACCTGTATCGGCTGGGAAGGAGGAGAGAGAAAACCTGTGCTCGTTTGCTGTTAACGACACCACTGGGAAACAGTCCTGGAGCCTAAGGCAGATGTGGCTGATCCTTGGGCTGGAGGAGTGAAGGGAGGGAGACGAGAGCGCAGGGTATGGCACAGGAGGGAACAGAAGACCTCACAGGAAGAAACAAACTTTTTAAGTGCTTTTAATGAACCATGTTGATTACTCATTTTCCAGAAGCAAAGAAGTCAAAGCTGTTTGGGATACTGGAAAGCTCTTATGTTTTGTAAACATCTTGCATTTCTCTCTTTATTTGCAAGCTTACTACCCAGTCCTTCCCTGAGCTTTCAGTGCTGTAAACTCGCTCCTCAGAGAAGTGGTAATCTGTAGTTCTTGCATTTGCAAAGGTGTATGGTTATGTTACATCAACCCTGAAAATTACTTTATTTAGATTATGTTCCTGCGTTACGTATGTTTTTGTTGGCATGAAGAAGTATTTTGACCTGTGACTCGGGCTGACTGGCTCTGCTGCGCTTCATCTGCAGAAACTGCATCGTTCATATATTTATTTACTGTCACACTGCATGGTAATTTTTCTCCTTTAATATTATGTGGTCTAATTGCAGTTAATTGTTGTTCTTAATCTTACTAATTACTGTAAATCATGCTCTGCCAGACATCCTTTCTTTCAATGGCAGTAAGGCTTTTTTTTTCTCCTTGGAAGGTGCATGTAGTTTAATACAATAAAAGTGTCCCAATAATGAAGATTTATCGGCGGAGGCGATAGAGGACTGTGGGGCTGTATGTGAAAGGAACATACTGGGCTACAAAAAAGGAACACAAAAATCAGAGCCTGTAAAAACACTTTGATGTGAATGGCAGTCAGTATAACTTTAATTTTATTGTCTAAACTAAGGTGGCTAAATGTAAGACCTTTAATTAAAGCCATTAGAAGCCTGTAATGTTGCTGGCATACTGTTTGACAGGTGGAACGTTACCTCCAAGCAATTAGCATTTCAAGCACAGTGTACTGGCATCTCTGTGGTCCTCCTGTAGGTGTCTAATTTTTTAAGACTGTTCGTACTGAATGCTTTTGATTTTGTGGCTAATCAGTTGGTCAGATCACCATATTCTATTAACGTGTATAAATCTGGTCAAATTAGGTTCAAAATTTTATGTTAAAGGTAGGTCTGTGTAAGGGTCTCCAGATTGACCAAAGCTTTGATCCACTCCAGATTTCTCACAGGGTTTAGAATTTGAACACTATCCGCATGAATATATTTGTACTCGCATATAGGCATTGGTGGTAGAACTGGCTTTGAGGTTTCAGATAATTCCCACGAAGTAGAAAACATTTGTGTTTAGAGGGAATATTTAACTGGCACACTCTGCAGAATGCAGATTTACAGTTTAGCCTTAGGAAGAAGAACAGAAAGAATTGAAAAGTCACCAAAAATAGATTCTTTGAGACTGTGATCGTAGAAGTTAATGAGTAAGGGGACTTGTAAGAAGATGACTAAAATTTATTTTTGGGGATTAAAAATGGGTGCATAAAATGCTAGAGTTGTAACTCATATTGCTGATATTCCAGACTAGCAGGTGAGAAATCTCAGGTCGGGCATCACCAGCTCCTGGTGATGTGGTTTGATTCCACTCGGTCCCTGTGCTCTCCTCCTGGAGTCTATAAATAGCTGCAAACGACAACCTGCTCTCGCTCCCCCCTGCTCCTCTCCTACTTGTTATTTAACAACTGCATGTTGAAGCCAACCAAGTAATCGTAGAAAAACTCTCTTAGGCTCTCCATCTGATGTGTCACTTTTGAAGGAAATTTTTAATAGTGAATTAACACCTAATTTTTCAGTCTTCTGCAATGTTATTTGCATATATAGTTGTGTTATTCATTACTTAGCAGAGCTGTAAGGATACCCATCGGCACAGTTCGCAGGTTGCTCTCTAAATGTGCAGCATCACTTATAAGTTCATAATGGTATTGCTTGTAAAACACAGCGTTATTTTCGGCAGCGCAGTTACCATGCTTAGTGACAGCCCCCGTGCAACTCCTCCGGTGCTATTCGTGTCCTGCAGCATCAGCCGGCATCTGGGGCTTTCCCTATGGGACGCTGCGGAGTCAAGCAGCGATAGAGAGTCCTGGTTGTTCCAAGGTGACTCAGGGGGGCAGGGGGGTTTTACGCTCCCTGTGGTGATAAGGAGAAATATAGCAGCTGCTTTGAACTCGCTGAATGCACCCGAGGCAAAATTTCTTACTTGTACAGCCTTGTTCATGGATTGCCCTTGAAAACCCCGTGAGAACCCCATTGTTTATCCACCTTGTGGCCACCCAAGAGATGTCCCACCAAATTTTAAAGCCATTGCAGGATCCCTAAGGCTATGTGCGGCTTTTTCTGGAGAAATCCCTACCTAGACGTTCACCATAAGGCTGTATGGCATGATCTACCTCACTGTGTTTAATATTTCATATTCCTAATGTACCTCTGCAGAGCCTCCATGGCGTGCTGGTACTCGCTGAGCTGCCTGGCCCAGAGCGGTCTGCGTGTCGACACGTGGTGATGTGAGTCTGACATGTCCTCGCTGGCGTAGTTCTTGATAGTACCTGTAAAAGCACCAAAGAAATACTACAGAAAGCATATGGCTCCCATATCCTCTCCCTTTTCGAAGGCAATCTGCGCATCCTGCTGTCTGACTCTCTCAAGGAATTGTATGCAAGTTGCTAGAGCCCTCAACAAACTCATTGTAACAAACTTATTGCTCTCTACGACTACCTGAAAGGAGGTTGTAGTGAGATGGGAGCTGGTCTCTTGTGCCAAGTAACTAGTGATAGGACAAGAGGAGACGGCCTCAAGTTGTGCCAGGGGACGTTTAGGCTGGACATTAGGAGAAAATTTTTCATGGAAAGAGTTACCAAACATTGGAACAGGCTGCCCAGGGAGGTGGTTGAGTCACCATCCCTGGATGTGTTTAAAAGCCGTGTAGATGTGGTGCTTGGAGACATGGTTTAGTGGCAGACCTGGTAGAGTAGGGCAATGGCTGGACTGGATGATCTTAAAGGTCTTTTCCAACCTAAACGATTCTATGATTCAGTAACTCGTGAGGTGACTTACTCAAATGCAGGAGAGAACAGACTGCTGTGAGCTTGAATGTTAGTTATGATCAATTCAAAATCTAATAAAATCCAAAAGATATTTCTGAAACTTGCAAGAAAAGTGAATAATGTGGCAAAAATCACACCTGTCTTCTGCATATTTGAGAAATAGAAGCAGGTTAAATTTTATTTCAAGAGCCACTATTTTCCTTCCTATATTATGGCAATTTCAGTTACTTCAGAAAAGAGCCATGTCCAACCTGAACCTTTGCTTTCCAGTGAGTGAATTTACTTTGCTCTTTTCTTCCTTTTGAATTTGCTTGTTCCTGCATGCCCCTGTTTGTGCACCCAAATATGTTCTTTTCAGCCTGGTTTGCTTTGGGCAAATATTTTTGTTCACTGCATCAAGAACCAGAGATATGGAAACTTAACTCTGATTCCTGTGTTGGAGATGTGATTGCCCTGCCTAGGGGAGGTGACAAAGATTGACAGGGGCACTGACATTTTGGTTAATTTGTCTTCAGGAGCTTTGGTTGTTATGAGTACAACCTGTGCTAAATGTGGGGGTGTTTTGTTTGTGGTTTGTTTTGGGGTTTTTTTTTGTTGGGTTTTTTTTTTTTTTTGACCCATGAAGAAGTTGGGAGAGGGAGACCTTGATACAGGGAATTTGCTGGTTGGCAGCTGACAGTCCTTTCTCTTCAACGTTGACTTACTCAAACTATTAAAGAAGACAATTTCTTTTTTGCCCTCTTAATGTCTTTTTTTTTTTTCACACCTTCAAATATAGAGAAGATAAAATATATTTTTGAGGTGAGTTCTTTCTGTGTTCTTTACTTTTAACATCTTTCTAGTTAGATGATAAGTTTCTCAATCCTTAAAATTAAAAAAAATTCTTGAGGGATTTTCAGAACAGTCATTTTTACCTGTTTTAGGCTACCTACAGAACCTATGAAAGAAATGTCTTATTAAAGAAAATATCTACATATTTTAAACACTAACTTGTGCTTTATAAGATCAGATGTCAATTTGGAAAGCTTTTTGAAGGAAAGGGATATCCAGTCACGCAGTATTTAAATCCTTAAACAGCTTCAACTTTCTCTTCCTGGAAATAAGGCACAAGTGATTTAATATATTTGGAAACTAACTGCTTTACAAGACAAGCTGGAAGGTTCCTGTATATTTGGTAAAACTCTGCTCCTCTGACATCAACTCCTCTGTTAAGCTGAAGATTTTCCTCAGTTCCAAAAGTCCTCTGAAGACTCACTGAATAAATTGTGTTCATCAGTAGTTTACTCCATCGTGTTCTTGACTTAAGCAATTGCAAACCTTTCCACTGGTTCCTGAGAACCATGTAGAGGGCTCTGTCTCTTAGAACACTTTTACTTTGGAGCTGTCAGTATTTTTTATCCAATTTTGAATACATTAGCTAGCTAGTCAGAAAACAAATGTGTTTTGTTAAATGTCCCTGTTCTGAGTGCTGCTTCCCATGACAACCAAGTCAGTAAGTCAGAGCAGATGACACGCTGTCACATACCATCACTCTAACAGTGCTTGGAGAATTCCCAAACCTGGAAGCGGAAATTGCAATGAGGAGAGACACAACGTGAATGTACGCTCCTTTGATAGGTGGTCTTAGACTTCAGCTAGTACAGTCAAGTACTTAAGTGGAGAAAGAAAGAAAAAAAAATTGGATACGATGATTATGTATTTCAGGAATTCTGAAACCTAGGGTTTCATCAATGCTTGAAAATCAAATAGCAAATTATAGTGCCATATTTCTATGTGCGTGTTCCAAGCAAGAAGAACAGGTATATCATAAATGAGATGAAGGCATGACAAATTTTTGTTATTTGCATCTATTTTTAGAGGACTTGCATATGCCCAAGAGAAAGTGCAGCTTAAGATATTGATTTCCTAATTTTTACAAAAGCTCTCTATTTACCTTCCTAACTTTAGTTGTCGTTTGAATAAATGCTATTTCATATGGATTATTTCCCTTGTGGGAAGAATCTTAAGAATTTAATCTTAAATTTTACTTTGTGCCTCTGATACTGGCTTTTTTTTTTCCTCCTAGGAAGTGTTAAAAGCATTCATTTTCTAAGATTTTAATGTTTTTCCCAAAATTATTTCACTTATAATTCATTATAATACTGATCTTCCAAAATAATGAATAAATGAAGACAAAATCAAAGGTGTAATTGTTAATGTTCTGGTCCATGGCAAAGCCCCCATCGACTGGGAAGGGGCCAGATTGCCATGACTTTCACACCATTACCGAGTAGCTGTGTAACAAACTGAGAATATTTAGATGCCAGTTCTCTAGAAAATAATCACAAATACTTGAATACTCATTTGATGTTTAGATTGACTAAATCCAGTTGGAAAAGGCCAAAAGTAGCCTAAATCTGGTCTCCAGTTCAGCAGAAGCATTTGAGATTCACCAAACTGAGTTCTGATTTGACCCAATTGTGATTACAGCCAGAAATAACACTGATGTACGATAGATACATTATTGTGCAGGAGTTATTTTTAATATTGCATCTTTCAAATTTCCCAAACAGCAGAAATTATGGATCAAAGTAGAATTTTATTGAGGAGTCTAACCATTTTTTATACTCTAAAACCAAACTGAATCTGCCGTGATTATTCATATGATATGAATCATATCCTTCATTGTGATATGATGACCTGAATCTCCAGATTTGTAGTCATTGCCAGCTTACTGCGAGGTGTTTGTAGTTTCCAGATGAAGGAATGGGTTAGAAATGAGCTAACTAACTCTTGGACATAATTTCCTTGTCTGTACCAGATATAGATTTCATGTCTGCATCAGCCTACTTAATTTGCTGTCAGTGGTAGTTATTTCTTTATTACCTCCTTGGAGAATTTCTCTATTAATGAGCAAATTAAGACTTCTGGCTTCATACCGTTAAAAGTCTTTGACTTGCTGTATGTGAACTGCCCCTGAGCATGTTTAGCCGTGTTGCCTGCTTAGCTGGATATGGTTTCTGCTTAGGAACCTGCTCTGAAAAAACCCATAAGCAGCGTACTTTGAGAACTTAATTTTGTTCGCTGTTTGAGCAGGTTAGCAAATTCAACATCCACTTTTATACAGCATATAGGTACAGATGGTCTGTATCTTGGCGTACCTAAACAGAGAGATCTTATGTTTGCTGGTCACGTATACAGGAACTCACTCACTAAGTTGGGGAAATACACTGCGATCTGTAGAAGTCTGCTTAGGCGGACTTGGTGAGGGCAAGGGAGGGAAGGGTTAGAAAAATAGGGGTGAATCTACAAAGGCACGTTGAATAGTTTCTGCTCTGTATTTAATCTGCCAGTAATATCCGCCTCCTATATTTCCCCCCTCCCCCGACCCGTTCTTCCCTGCGTGGTTCTTGCAATGCTTACTGTCGCTCACCAAGTTAATCCCATCAAGTCCAATCCATGGAACCACTTCACACTGTGTCGCATCAGCCAGGCTTACTGTGTTATTTTATTTAGTTTGATCACTAATATAAGCTGATTTGACTTGCTGGAGTGCAACATATGTCAACTGGAAAACAAAAAGGAAATCTATTTGTTAAGTGCAGCTAAGACAAGCCTCTGTTTGCTTCTAAAACTAAGAAAAACGAGTTCAGCCTATAGCAAATGTGGGTGCATAAAAGAAGTTGTCAGGAGACTCCCACAAAGAAAGATGTACTTTTATTTTTGGAAGCATCTTAAGTTCTTCTTGAAGACGGTAGTAAATCACTTGGCATTAAGTATAATCTGTGTTAGTCTTAAAATCAACTACAGCTTTGAGCAAGGACTTTCAGGGTCATAGGCACCGAACAATCCTCTCTCGCCTCCACCAGGACCAGAAGGGGGTAGATGCTGAGCACTCTGCAGATCTGCCCTGTCGTCAGTCATGGTATTTGGATCTTTATGACTTTGTACATGTATTCATCTTGTGACTCTGCTTTATTAACACTTTGCCAATAACTCTTCTGACTCTGCGAAATAAATCTTCTAAATTATTGAGCTCTGTTAGGGTGTTTTCAATTATACATTACACAAAAGCTCACAGCTGGCTGTTCTGTTCCTCTGCATGCTTACACCTAATAAATCATGGGATTCGACATGTCCTGGTTTGGATACTCTGCTATTTCTAAGGAGGAATGATGTAACTGGACTACTAAAAAGGGAAATAGTATAGATTTTCTTTAGTCATTGTGTCATCAAAAGAGTGTAAATTTGACCAGTTTGAAAACTCCAAATTGATTTATTTTCTGTTACAAAAATTCATTAACATATTTTCTGTATTGCACAACATCGTAGCTTCCAAGTACCATCCTTTGAAAAACAGAGCTGTTACTTGTAAAGAGATTTTTTCCTAAATTATCTAAAAGCATGAATATAGAAAACTGGGTGGCAAAGGATTATATATATATATATTTGCGCCCCCCCCCCCAGCTTTGGATCAGACATCTCGTATTTTAAGAAAAGGAGGCAAAGAAGAAGTGTTTCCCTAGTGGTGATATCCACAAATTCTTGACAAGTTATGTGGTACTTTAATAAAATACTTGCTTTGTTTTATGAAAAAAAATTATTACTAGCTCAGTATACCATGTATTACACGGGCACAACTCTGGCAAATTCTGTAGCCTGTAGAAAATGTCATTTGCAACTCTTCAGTATTGACACTGATAAAATACGACACGGTGAAGAGTACCTGGCTCTGCATTTATAAGAGGGATGGGCGAGTGGCACGGGTGAACGTCCTGTGGGTCTCCTGAACGCCTAATGCCCAACAGATGTGGCCCCCATGTAAAATCTCAACAATTCCAATTCCAAACTCAATAATTAATAAGCGTGGCTGTGTTTGCTTTGTTCCTGAGGTATTCTGGCTGGTTAAGGTAGAGCGGTCGGATCCTCCTGCTTCTCTTCCCCTCTCTTCATGTCGCTTCACCCCTCAGTGCTGGCTGAATGAGCAGTGCGCGGATTTTACCTAAAGGTAGAACATTTTGACAAGGTGATCTGATAAAGGAACTTTATGTACAGTTATCAGTGTGTGTGGTATTTACAAGGTATGGAAAATGGCTTTCTCCTGTCTTTTTGTATGTCCTTTCCCCTGTCTTCACAGTTGCTATTTTCCTGCGTAGTTTTCTGAGAAAGTTGAACTTATGGTGGTAGCTGACCTGTGGGACAAGGGCTAATTAACTGCTCGGCCATCCTCAGAAGGCCAGGCTGGAGAACTCAAATCCGTGGACCGGTTGGAAGCGTCTGTACCAACAGCTCTTCCAGGCTTCATAGTAAGTTCTGTAAGGGGAGCTGAAAAGCACAGAAATGGTCATGAGTTTTCAGATCTTAACCTCTGAATGAACAATATTGTGCTGGAAATCACAAAGTGCTAGAGCCAGTCCAACGCAGAAGTGTCCAGCTTGACCGTAAGCACGTACTCTCCTGCTGTAGTTTCCAGCACCTATTGGGTTTCTCTTTCTATCAAGGTAAGGTTCCAGTCGAGCAAACTCAGAAGTGGCAGGAGACTCTTGGGACCAAAACGTGACGTTATGCTTTACCCAGGGTACAGATGGTATGCCAGATACGTCCTTGCCCATGGCAGGGAGGTGGGAACTAGGTGATCTTTGAGGTCCCTTCCAACCCAAACCATTTTGTGATTCAGTACAGAAACTGCAAAAGAAGCAGAGATATGCATGCAATTTATATTTTTAAACAATAAAAATGTAGTTTTGATGTATGGAAAACTCTGGCAATCATTTATAGTATTACTGTTGCAACACCGATGTTATTGTGGTCATATTAAGCCAGTTGACTAACGTGCTTAGCAACAGAGTTAAGACTAATGAGCGAAAGTCTATTTATACATAATTGTATGGCAATCTTTCAGTATTACTTGTCTTGGAGATTCCCAAATTAATATTGATTTTTATTACCTAGTAATGTGTTGGTTGTTTTGCTTGAATCCTTTTTATGTGGCTTCTTTTTACACATTGTTGACACTGTCTAGGTCGGGTGGATTTTTAAGTGACAGACTAGGTTATAAAAGCGGGTATAGTCTGGTGGTTGTGCTGTAGAGCACGTTCTCTGCCTCCAGGCTTGCTTGGACTGGGTGCAGACTTTTACAGTTGCAGGCATTATGCAGGTTTTAACGCTGTCTTCTGGATGGTATATTCAATCTGGACCCTGCTTTAGGCAATTTTTCCCCTGTGTATTGGCCAGTGCATAAAGTTAAGGACACTGATCCCCACCGCTATAGGTGCTGCGACTTGTTAGCAGGAGAGTAACGATGCTTGACGTACGCTGCTTTTTTTATGACAGTGAAGCGGATTAAAATATTCTTTCCAATGCATATTTGAATGCAAAAAAATGGCATTTCTGTGAGTTGTTCTTATACCAAGTACTAATTTAATAAAGCTCTGCTTTCCAGTGAAAATTCTTTACAAATGAGATTTGTGAATCCCAGGTGTACGGGGTGTTTATTGCTTGCTGGGAAACTGAAAATTTTGAAGAATAATTGAATTTCACTCATTGTTTCCTATCTCAGAATCAAAACAAACCAAGAAATACAGTGGGTCATTCCTGGTCAGACAGGTACCCATCTCGCAGTTCCACCTCTTAACTTTAAATCTAATATATCTGGGGATTTTTTTCTGCTGTGTCCTGTACATTGGAAAATGGGATAGGGCAAGAAGTTTCAAAGCCATCTTCTAAGTGAACTCCTCAGCTCTTATGTTAGAAGGCTAGCAAAATAGACTAATTCTAAGAGCTGCTAATTAGCAGCTTTCACTAACAAAGCTTTAATTTCTCAACAGTTTTGAATACAAGATTGTGGCTTTTCCATTACTCTGTTATTAGAAATAATTTTATAAGGTAGCTAGATTGCATCTTGAATATTTTGAACTATTCATAATTTAGTTTTCAAAACTTGCAGATGAAATTTGAACTAACTTCAGTGATGAACAAGGATAATTTCTGCCATGTAAGGATAATTTCAAGGGGGGAAAAAACCCATCAAATAAGTTATTCATTTCAAATTACTCATTCAGATTTAATGGAAAATGATTTTTTTTAATATAGTAAGTATATTAATCTAGTTTTTAAAACTGTCTTATGGAAATTAATATAGAAATATGTTCTCAATGGAAACTTGTTATATTTCAAGAATACTATACTAAGAGAGTGATGAATATGTTATGAAAATTTAATTGCATATTTTAAAGCAATTTGCCAACTAGTCATAAAATTCCTGTTGCAAATAGTAATTAGGAAAATATTTAGATTTATTTAAGCATAGAAATTGTAAAATGACAGGAAAGGTCAGAATCCATTGTAATAAAGAATAATTGACTGGCAGTTGACCCTTAGGATTCTATAAATCGTTTTTAAGAATTCTTATTTTCGAAGATAGCTTGTGGAAGCTGGACAATACTTTTTACTTGTGTTTTAATGTAGCCTGTGAGAGAACTTCAGAGGCGAGAGAGGGGTGAACTGGCACTTTACTTGAGAAAATGTCAGAGCTACCTTGACAGCAGCCTGCCCAACAGGAACACGTTTTGCCCTATTTAGATTTTAAGATTGTGTTTTCATGTTCAATTACCTTCCGTAAGACGGAGATAATTTTAAGCTGCTGATTGCGATGAAGGGCCTGGCACAGAGTTAATGTTCTGCTGGCACCGAACCAGTGCTCACGTGGAGGTTTTAATCTGCAGATGCTCCAAAACCCTCCATGAAACTGCGTTTGCATGTGGGGAAATTATGTACGATTTTCTGCCCTAATAGTTCAATTCCCTATTGGTGAGCGGTGTGGTCGGCAGGTAAATAACCTTTAATTTTGGCTTAAATAGGTATTTTTTTAACAGATTCTGTATGAGCCTGTTAATGTATTTCACTTGCTTATGTAGGTACATGTACACGTCTTTCCTAAAACAGTCCTCTGCTTGTGGATGACATCTTTGGACAGTTAAAAGAAAAAGCAAAACCCTCAAGAGCTGTGAAATGTAAGGGAGGCACCGTAACAGTGTCCCTCCCTCCCTCCCCCTGGGTGGCGGGAGGGGAGACGAGGTGTTTTACTCATTGGGGTTCAGATCATGCAAAAGAAAAAGTTGGGGGGGAAAAAAAACCAACCAAAAACAACAACAACAACAACAACAAAAAAAAAACCAAGAAAAGAGATGCTTTTGGAAGCTACAGGGCAATTTGGAGCAGCTCAGCTTTGGTGCCTCTGCAGGTGCCAGGGGCAGGGAGGGATGGGATGACCGGCACTCGTCCCCGCGCCGCACAAGGAATTAACTAAACCCTTTGAAGTCGGAGAGGCACAGGCATTCGTCGTAAATCTGCAAAATGTGGATGTTTGCATCAATATTGCCTTCTCCAGAAAGCTGGAGGCGCGTTTAACGTCAGCTGGTGTTTCGGAAGGACGCTTGAGTGTGACTCCGGCGGGCTCTGCCTGCAGCAGCCTGCTCTGGCTGCGTCGGGGATGGATCCAGCGGAGCTCTCGGTCAGAAGGAGGAATTTGCGTCTGCCAGCTCTGCAAGGCCGAGTCTCCAGGATACGAATGCCACAAACCCCTGGTGTTTGCCTACCCTCACGTACAGGGGCTCGGGGTGCCGCTGGCACTCGCTGTCTCCGGGAAGGTATTCCATGCAGACAGCTGGTGTGCCCACGCTGCGCGGGGACGAGCGCCCTTCAGCGGGCTGCGGCCACCCGCTCCCCGGGCTCGCTCCTCTGCCTCGGACTGGTGTACCAGAGGGTGGACTTGAAGCCCCACCGCACACACGCAGAGAAGCCGGGACTCCAGGAGACCCAGACCTCTCGCTGATTTCTGCTGCCCTGGGAAGCTTGGAATATTGATTTTTATGTTATTTTTTTTGTTTGTTTGGCAAACTTTGGCTCCATCTCTGTGAGTGGGTCACTGAGCACACAGGAGAGGATCAGAAGATTAAATTCAGGAGCGTGTATGTACACTGCGTGCAGAATAGGGCATTTCTGCAGACTACATACCGCTTGGCCCCAGGACCAAGCTACACGCGTAGTTCAAAGCTGTCTGAAGGACCAAGAATTGGTTGGGATCATATGCACTTAGACATTATCTGTATGCTTTAATATGGTCCAAACTAATCTATTTTTTTTTTTTTCATGCTTCTGGAATGAAGCTACTTAATTTCCTATTTCTAATGAAGCTATTTAATTTCCTCTTAAAGAAGTCTAGTTGGTGTTCACCAAAACTGCTCTGTGAATTGCATTAATACCTGGTAATTGGGATTGATTAGAGAATTTGTTTCTAATCCACGCTGCCTCTCTAATCAAAATACTGATGTATATTCAGCCTCTACAGCTGACATTGAGATGCTGCTGTTGAAAGACAAGGCAAAATACTGTAACGGTTGTTAGTAATAGGTTGGGATTTCCTATGGAAAAATTAAATCCCTAGTTTTTGATATGACATCTCACAATGTTAAAAAGATTTAACGGAGGAATTGCTTTGGTGCAGTTATATTAATAGTGATATTAAAAGGTATTTTTCCACACGTGGTTGGTGCAATGATGCCAATTCACACGCTGCATTGGCTTCTGTGAACCTGCCCCTCAACGGGTATGTGAAGAATTCTTGCCGTCTCTTCTCAAGTGGGATTTTCAGGCACGTGTAAATACAGGCTCATAAACAAGATCATACGGGGGAATCTATTCATCAGCTAGTGCTCTGCCAGCACGTGTGCGTTGCTATCCCATGTGGAGGGTCTTTCCTTATCGTTCGTTTTCCTTGCAACCTGTGAGGGTAAGTCTCCTGGAGAGCTCTGCCACCCTTCACGTGCAAGGCAAGGCTTGGTGGTGTGACGGCTACGAGGACACAGGCACAGTGATTCTCATGGTGATTATCCCTAGCATGGTTACTGCATGTAACATCCAAGGCCATGCTCTTTTTCAGTCTTTATGTTTGCATATCTTGATGAGAATGATCACTTAACCCCTCTTCGCTCTCTTAGGGACTGCTGATGCTCTGAATCCTAGGGCTGGTTTGAGCCTACCTACACCAGGCCTTGCTAAACGCCAGGATTAAATACTGTTGTAGGATTGAGTTTGCCCATGTAGCACCACTTCTTATTTCTCTTTTAATTTTAGTCTAGAATTAGATACATATCTTCCTAAACTAAATTATTCAGCGTTGCATCTCATGAATCTCAGCAGTGTGCACAGTTGTGCATGCTCTATGCTCTCATCTGAGAAATGTCTTAGCATTGGGTAATAGGCAATTTAGGGAAAATATCCTTTGATCGGATATCTTTGTTGCTGAGAAGAGAGAGCAGAGTAAAAATTTTTTTTTTTTCCCTAAGAATTGGGTATCTTTCAAGATAAATAATTCATGGAAATTTACTGCAGATTTCTAATTAAAACTCATTAGAAGCACTCTGTTTTTATCACGTGATTTACCTCTGAACAATTTCAGATTCTTTATAAGACATTTTTATACATATATTTATGGCCTGTAATTAATGTAGACTTTAAAAATATTCACTTTAGCTTTCTGTGGGTAAAGGTTAAAAAAAAAAAATTGTCAGTCTCTTTTCTCCACACTGATTTAGGGCTCTAATTAAAAAAAACAAAACAACAAAACCAGCACATTCAACTTGGTTAGCATCTTTAAAGCTTTTTCACATGAATCACTGGGATACCTCTGTAGTCCTCAAAGTATCTATTTTTGTATTCACCTCTTGTGACATTATTTTGTTAAAACCAGGTTGAGCTAATAACCTTCTTAAAGCAAGCTAATTTGCTGAGCAGTACATCTTGACATCTTTTTAATAGTAAAAGCAACACGTCAGGTTGGTTTGTTTGCATATTTTTGTCCTATTTCAAATACCATTTTGCGTGCTGTGCTGTCACTTCAGTGGCTAAGTTATTTTCCACATCTCTTTGAATATGGAATTCCGGTGTTGTGGCTGTGCTTGGAGCGGATGAAGACGCACAAGTGGCTGCTCTTTGTGGTGGCAGCGTGGCTGTATGACAGTGCTGACACTGCCTTGTGTCTTACCCTCCCTGCTCAAAGCTCTGCAGATAGAGGAACATGGGAAGATATCACGGTTTCAGGTGGGATGGAGTTGGCTTTCTTGCTTAGCAGCTGGTGTAGTGCTATGTTTTGGATTTGGGATGGGAAAGGTGTCAATAGTGCTAATTTTTTTGGTTGTTGCTGAGCACTCAAGGCCTTTTCTGCTCCTCACACTGCCCCACCAGGGAGCAGGTTGGGAGTGCACAACAAGCTGGGAGGAGGCACAGCTGGGAGAGCTGACCGCACCTGATCAACGGGATAATCACAGAATCGCAGGGGTTGGCAGGGACCTCTGGAGATCATTTCATCCAACCCCCCTGCCAGAGCAGGGTCACCTACAGCAGGTTGCACAGGATGGCGTCCAGGCAGGTTTGGAATGTCTCCAGAGTCGGAGACTCCACCACCTCTCTGGGCAGCCTGTTCCAGTGCTCTGCCACCCTCAAAGGAAAGAAGTTCCTCCTCATGTTCAGATGGAACTTCCTATGGTCAAGTTTGTGCCCATTACCTCTTGTCCTGTCACTGGGCACCACTGCAGAAGGACTCTATGCCATGTGACATCATGCTCAGTACATGAAGCTGGGGGAAGAAGGAAGGGGGAGACATTTGGAGTTACGGCCTTTGCCTTCCCAAGTAACCATTATGCGTGATGGAGCCCTACTTTCCTGGAGATGGCTGAACACCTGCCGGCCCATGGGAAGCAGGGAATGAATTCCTTGCTTTGCTTTGCTTGTGTGCACAGCTTTTGTTTTACTTATTAAACTGCCTTTATCTCAATGCAAGAGTTCTCTCACTTTTACTCTTCTGATTCTCTCCCCTATCCCACCGAGGGGGAGAACAGAGAGAGAAGTTGCATGGCCGAATCTTCCAACTGGGATTAAACCACGACAGAAGACCACGTCAGGGTGGTGCTTGCTCTCCAGGGGCAGTGGTTGGTGCCATGAACTGGTCCCTCCCCAGGTCGGTTCTGCTGGGGAGGGTCATACGCAGCCCCCAGGGGTGGTCGCCTTGGGCTGGCACCTCCAGCGCGTGCTCTGTATCTGCAGGGCGTTCCTGCTCGGTACTGCACAGCCACGGGCTGCTGGGACAACATCCAGCCACAGAGAGTCTCACAAAGGCACGGATGGTCCCTTCTGCTGCAGCCTTCCCCAGCCCAGGTGCCAACCTGGAAAATGTTTGTAAACGAAATGAGAACAATGAAGAACAGGATGGAAATGAAAAAAAAAAAAAAAAAGTATTTACTCTACCTCAAAGGACACTGGAGATGCAGTTAGGTGAAACTACACTCCCTGCAGAGCTTCACTCCTGCTCTGACCCACTTAGATCCTGCTTTCCCAAACTTTTCCCTGCAGTCTTTGGGGGTAAATCGTGTTGGTCCTTTTCTCCTGGCGGTAGAGTGCAGTGTGGCTGGCCATGCTGACGTAGAGGTGGCTCAGTCAGGACTCGATGGTGTTTCAGGGGCCATGGGAGATGGGAACTGGTCTCTGCATGAGGTCTGAAAGTTTGCAAAATAGACTTTAATTCTTCAGCACAAAGCACATGTGTGAGTATACCACTTTTCTTCTCTAACGTAACTGCAGTATTAGCAGAGATTAGATTTCTTTTTTTTTAAGATACAGTTTCTTTTCTCTATTCCTGGAACTTAATATTTGTTGATATTTTCTTTGTAAACACTTCATAAGGACTATGAATCTCCTTGAGTAACTTTTTTAGAATTGTACATGTTTTCAATAACTATTTACGAGTTTGCTACCAACACTGTTCTTCCACCCAGTCTTCTAAAAGTACTACAAAAATGATCATGAAAGACCATAAAAAGAAGAGTAAAGGTTTATTCTATATATACAGGACTTTGGGAAGTCTGGGTCATGTGCTTTCTATTAAGCAAAATAATCATGTAGCTGTTCAGTTAAAACAAGGTTTAATTGCTTTTTTTTCTTTAATGAAGGTTTGTGGCTATTACATCCCTTAAACTGCACTCAATAAACGTGTATTTCTTCATAGTGTGCATGACCCTGATTCAAATAAGTATTTAAACACATTTAAATTACTAAACAACCTTAGTGGTATAGCGCGAGATTAGAGGCATTATCTTTTGACCGTGTGCTCTGATGTCGTAGCGGGAGGGCGGTTGCCTGGTTAAGACGGCGCCGTGTACAAAGAAAGAGACACCCAGTGTGCAGTGATGTCCCCGCAGGTGGAGATGTCCCCTGGGGGAAGGGTGGCCCTGCGCCAGCAGCAGCACCTCGGAGCAGGGGCTGAAATCGAGGACCGGTGAGGGCAGCCAAGCTGCCGGAGCAAGAAGCGGGCAATTAACTCCCAGGGCACTAAAATGTCTGCAGCTGAGCTGCTCCAAGGCACCAGCCAACGCCTCCGCTCTTGGAGAAGACTCTCTTGGTTTTGGTGTTGCTGTTTTTATTGCTAAATACTTTCTAGGAGTCTAATAGTAGCTTAAATTCTTAAGTTTGCTTAACTTCTGCTAAGCCCTGATAAACCCATTTAATGCATGTATTTATAGCTTAGGCTTCTCGATAGCATAGGATGAGCTCCAGTAAACTAGTTAGGTCTTTTTTTTTTAATGCTTATAAAAATAATGCTCCTTCATTCAAAAAGGTAGAATCATGGTGGATGGGATTTGCATCTCAAATCAAGAAGCAAGTGATAAATACTCCTCCTGAACCTGGCCGAGCAGGGAGAGGTGTTCCCACGGCCGCTAAAGTCTGCAGGCAAACCTCCGTGGTCACGGGCTCCAGCTGGCTGTAGGATGGGCTTGAGGAGAAAACTTAAAATATAACGGTGCGGCTTCTTGTTACTTTAATTGGAGAATACTTTGTCTGCGGGAGCCTAATGATTGCAAATGAAGCTGCTTGCAAGACTTTTCTAGGATGTTTTACGTACATGGACATACTCTACACTTGCCATTTTTTTTTTCTGATTTTGTATATTTTAACTGTTAAAATACACTATTAATATCTGACATGACAGATAAATTTCACCACTTGCAAATGTTGGTTTCATTCTTTTGCTCGTTTCTTTTTTTTATATTTTTTTAAGTCCCAAAGGTTAAGAAAACCAAACATAGAGCTTCGAAATAGAAGCTCCAAATGTATAGCTTGGGATGTCAGGACTGAATTTTGCCAGGGTTCTGCCACCTTTACTGTAATTCTGAGGGGCTAGGTGATTTTTTTTTTTTTTTAATTATAATAATCAATTGTTTAGATAACCACATTTTCTTTCATTTCAACAAGCGGTCACAAGTGCAAAAGGAAAGGCTTGCATTTAGAAGCTAATTTTTAAATTCATCTCATCAAAAAAATCATTGTTCTGTTGTTCTTGGTTTGGATTTTTATGAGTTTACTTAGAACTATTGTAAAACTGAAAGGAGAGGAAGGTCCCAGGAAATCACTGTTATTGTACAGGTTCAGGCTGAACTTTTCTTTTGTCCCAAACTGTTACTTCCAGTTAATTTTTAGATACAATGGTGTTTTCAAAAGCTTTTGAAAGATGAGTTGAAGTTACTGCTGTTTGTTTGTTTGGTTTGTTTTTTTTTTTTTCCTAGCCTGTGTTTGCGACCCGCTTTTCTCCTTTTTAACAATAACCTCTGTAGAGTATAAAATCCACTTATGTTGAATGCGGGATGTGCTGTATGTGCTGCAGGAGCCTATGGTTTCTTGGACAAAAGTAGAATTTCATCAACATGCATTTTCCTCAACTTAACACTGATGCCACTGAATGAAAATAATCCAGTTTCATTGCTAGCAATAGAACAATGAGATTGTTCTATTAAGATTATTCAAGCGTAACAACTCCTGCTAATAAATTAGAAAGCAAAAAATAGAAGACTCCCATATAGTATGTCTAATGGAACAAATGCCAGTGGTATCATGAGTTTCTTACAGTCTGTAAGCTGTGTTTTTTCCAGGATAAACTTCTTAGTTATACTGTTGAACAGTGGAGCTAAAAGTTAAAAAGACTAGATTCAGAACATCATCATATAATTTTATTATGAGCAGATGGGTGGAAAACTCCCTTGAGCGCTATATTAGCTGCCTGCCATTCACGGGATGGCAGCCCATAATGTACTTGATGGACCTTTGTGTCCATCTGTTAGTCGATCTATCCAATATTCCCTGGCTAAGGAAACACTTCAAACAGCATAGTTAAATGCCAGAGATGTTTTGCAGTATTTATAGATTTTGCTAGTTCACACTTGAGAACATTTTCTGTGATTCATCAAGTGCTATCTTGATTTGTATCCTTTATTAGGAGTATATCTAATGACTGACTGAAGGTATGTTATGTAGCTGTACCATTTCATATTCGGTGTTCTGATAAGACAACCTGAAATAACACCTACTGCGATTTATTTCCTCACTGACTGATTATCATGTACTTATTCATGTGCCTCTTAAAGCATAGATTTTGCCTCAGGAGGCTACAGAATTTTAGGAGGAAATAATCTTGGTATTTTCAGAAAAGGGAAAGGGCAGGGGAAGCTCCAGGAGTTACGTGTCCTCTCCCCTGGTTTGTATTGACGTTGGGCGACTAGGGATGCTCTGTGCTCTGTGGAAAAGCTATTAATATGGCTCTCAAATAAAACAGCTATCTCTAAAGAAAGAACGCTTAATGGATTTTTGGGGGTTTGATCTTTATTTTTTCCTTATTTCCTGTTGCCTTATCTATACTTGATTGGGAAAAGTGCCTTGAAAAAATAGAGCTTCATAACTTAGCCTGGATTGCTCGTCCTTTAGCAAAGAAACTACTCTGCAGCTCCCCTGTGTATTAAACAAATAAATATAAGAGGTTTAACACCAGCTTGTGCGGTTACCAAGAAGTTAAAGCATTACTTAAAGCAGTAAAAAGGATGTGAAGATTTAGTGCTGCTGTGCAGTGCACTAAATAACACCAAATTAACTCATAAAGCATGTCAAGACTTGGTACTTCAGCCACTCCATCTGCGTACAGCTGCCCTGTGAGCAGGCTGCCTGCTGCGCTGGGGATGAGGCTTCGTAGGCGCCTTCGGAGAAAATGCTCAGTGGTGCAGCGTATTTGTGAAGAGACTTAGCTAAGACAGAGATGGACTAACTTTAATGCACGTATTTAATTTTTTTAATGACCTTTCTATAAATGCAAGTGTCCTTTCTCCATGAAAAAGGTTCTAAAATCAGGACTGGGGGGAAGGAAAGCGCAGAAAACTACCAGGTTGCTAGCGTCCGTTCGAGATTTGCTATATAAACCTAATGTACCAGGAGGCTGTTAGACAGCAAAGTGATGTTGACTTTGTCTACTCCTAAGAAAACTGTTTAAGATGTTTGGAAATTTTCACTGTAGCATGGTTTTTCTAAAATGTTTTCAGAATTTGGACATCATAGCAAACTGACAGCTCTTTCTCTCTCCTCCCTGACCTAGTAGTGTCTGATGGCTGTAGTAACCGCAGCAAACATTTTATTGCAAAATTTATGCAGGTATTTTCACAGTATTTTTTTAGCTACTCTTAGTAGGAGAACAGGAGAAGGTATTTTTCTCTTACTCTTCTTTTACCACCTGCAGTGATCCATCTCCTCTTCCTCCATTGCTCTCCTGCCTTCACACGTGCTGCTGACTCTTTGTTGTGCCGTGGCTTCCGACTCCTGATTCACAAGGCTCTGCTGCACGGGTTCCTCCTAGCCCTTGTCTGTAGTATGCTCTTTCCTTCCTCCTAGGACATAGACTAGAATATTTTCTTAGTCTTGCATCTGGTCTGAGAAAACTTTTTATTTCTGTTTTGCTCAGTAACTTCATCCATCCCTAGAAGCGTCTGTGCAGGCTCCTCTGCTTTTCCAGCTGTGCCTACAAGCATCTTGACTTGTCCTTGGCAATGAAAAGTTTGAAGAATGGCTCGTGTATTGGAAATGTCCACATTAGATGACAGCCTGGCCTCAGGAAGCCAATGGA
The DNA here is from genome assembly GCA_013397275.1 of Burhinus bistriatus. Taxonomy (NCBI): domain Eukaryota; kingdom Metazoa; phylum Chordata; class Aves; order Charadriiformes; family Burhinidae; genus Burhinus; species Burhinus bistriatus. The sequence goes on from VYXH01009403.1 coordinate 1,303,437, forward strand.
AAGTACTCAACATCCATGTTTCACAGTTATTTATGAAAATGTACTCTAGGTGGGGAAAAAAAGTTTGAATTATTTGGCTGTAATTTCAAAATTGTAGGTACGTGGTACTCAAACTTGATCTCCATTTGAATGTGCCATCCAAACAGTGTGGCCTGCTCTGCAGAATAAAATGATGGTGAAGGGTGTTTGTGCTTCGGGTAAGAGAATCGGATTCATCAGAGTAATAAGAGTATTAATTACATACCTAACTGGAGGTTATTTTGTTCAATCAACTATGACCTCTTGTATGAACTCATTGTCTTGTGTATAAGTACAAACACTCTCCTGTTGTCCAAAAATCCTAAAATATTATTTGTGATGATACATTTTACTCAGGGCCAAGGAAAACTTCACAGAAGTTTTGAGTTCATGGGTTTCAAAGTGTTGAGCATATTTGTAGTTGAGCAGAGAAGCTGTTGAAATATCTTTCACTGTTGAATTTCAAGATGGTTTCTTTCTTGTTGGAGTATAGAGGAGATGGTTTGGATGACCTTCTGATAGACCTTTCAGCTCCCATATGGGAGTGGTATGCAAATTTGTCCCAGGAGGTCACAACTTAAAGAGTGGGGTAGTTAAGCTTTCATGGGAGTCTTGAGTTTGCTCAAGGCTTCATAGCTTCCTTCTTAAAATTCTGGAGCATCACTGTTTTTCTCCATGGGATGTCAGATCTTATTAGTATCGTATTTGAGCATCTTATTAAGAAAGTAATTCACTAATGTATCTGTGGTATCATATCTATCCGCACAGTACCCTTGCAAGGCACTGGAAAAGTTAACCTCATTTTACAGCTGGGAAAACTGAGGGATGGAATATAAAGGGCAGACAAGAAAAGGATTTTTGGTGGCATTTATGCATCTGTGCCCAAAGTTGTGATTATGAAAATCCCACTCGGCTACTGCCTGAATTCCTGAAGTAGCTTCTCTTTCAACCTCAGAGGTCCTTGTCTGTCTCAAGCTCTGTCTCTCCATGCCCTCAGGGAGGCATTGGTCATTCTGATCTGGACACTAGGACTTGGGCAGTGAGGCAGAGATATTCCAGGGCTTGGTGAAGGCTGGACTTTAGGCACAAAGCAGTGGGGACTTCCCTTTTTCCTAAGCCAGCGCAGCCAGCTGTCACACAGGTCTGAGTGCGCTCTTGGTGATGCTGCTGAGACAAGTCCTTCCTCTTGCCTGCGTTGCCCACCTCTCTGGAGAGGACCAGACTCGAAGGCTTGCAGGGTCTCTGGTGCCGTTTGGAAACACAGGACAGTTTCTGCTCAGTACATGAGTGTCTTGCTATCCAGTGTAGGTCTGACTCCTGTTTTTGGTACCTAAAGACTAAACCCGTGCAGGAAGTCGGTTGTCTCTGCTTGTGTCTGGGTGATTTTTGTTCCCTGCTTGTTTCAAGAAAAATGGGGCTCCATAGTGAGGAAGGATACTGCATTCATATAGCATAGCATTACAGTGTGGAAAAGCAGTAAAAATGTCAACTAATGCGTTAAATCATTTCATAATCGCAGCAGCAAAGAAAACAGGATTGTCCCTTAAAAATTATCTAGTTTGTTTAACCTCATGTTCTATGGACTTCTCGTAGTTCCCAGGCATCAAGGTCTTGAAAAAGATGAGGAAAAGACCCGCATGTAGATTTTGTAATTCTGTATGTCGGTTTTGGGGCAGCTGCAAGTAGAAGATGGCACTAGGCAGTTACTGCAGCCTAATTAAAAAGATTTAGCTGTAGCAGCAAAACCAGTTAGGTAAGTAATATCTTATTTCACAGATGTACTTCACTATGCCTACTCTATCATTGTGATCTGTGGATTTTCTTAAAAAAAAAAAAAAAAAAAGTTGGCTAGTCACTTTGTTAGAAGCTTGTTCTAATTGCATTAAAACCATTCCTAACTGATAATTCTGTAGCTGCTTCTTCAACCAACTGACCAACCGACCAAAAGAACCCTCCAGTGATGGGTTGTAACCCTTGCTGCTCCACCGCCTGACTGTCCTTACAGTTGGAGTACTTGGCATAGCGCATGGTCTGGGTTTTTTGCTTTCCTCTGTGGACATGGAGAGCTGTTTACTCCCTTTGTTGTATTTTTTGGCAGCCTTTTACCACACACCATCTGTGATCCTCTTCCGTCAACTACAAAAAGAGATGCCTGGGTGGAGAACCAGGGGAGGGTGGAGAAGGAGCATTTCCTTCCTCGCAGACAGACTGCCCACCGGGGAGGGTACAAACCATGACAGGGGGGCGTTCAGGCATGTTCCGACCATGTTGTCAGTGACGGTCACAGAGTTTTAAATTAGAAGTTTGCATTTCTGATTTACGAAGTGGTGGATTTGGCCTCTGGATGGGAAGTTTAGAGTTTGAATTTCTACCAGCATCATGGGATTTTGGGTGATGGTACTAGGTGCATAAAACTTCAGCTGTCAGAGCCACCTGCAAGTTAGATGATTGCACATAAGTTTCAAAACACTGAAAAGGAATAAATGATAGGCTTAGCATTGCCTCTGATGGAGCAGCTGAGAAGTCTGGATCCTGTTTTTGTCAGAGAATGAAAACTTGGTGAAATTACCCAAAATGGATACGGATGATTTATATAGTGAAACTTTATTCTCTATCAATTAAAAAAAGTAATGTCTAAGCCTTTAAAATAGATGTCTCAATTCTTTTCCATACCTTTGTTCTTATATTCAGACAACTTTTATACTATTTTAATCATATGACAGATGAACGTGTCATTTGGAAATCTCTTGAATTCAAATTATTATAGGAAGCACACAGATAATCTGAAAAAAAAAAAAAAAAATTTTAGACTGTTACCTCTACTATTTATATCCATTTGTACAGCTTTTCGATACCAGCTTGATGATTCCTCGATAGCTCAGTTCTGAGACTACTTCCATATTTTGATGAGTTTGATGCATTTGCTGTGCTATATTATATTAAGACATTCCTTAGTCAAATTAACTCTTTGTTTTACAATCTAAACATCTGGTTTATTGTTCAGTGTAGAGGAATGTATCCATTTAAAATAAGGCTGTAACCTCCATCACTTCAGAATTTTGTGAGACCCTTCATATGTCATGCACAAGTGATCTACCAAAAGCTTGGATTTCATTTCTTCACATATATATTCTTAAGCAAAGCAGAGCGAGGGGTAGTGCATTTTAGTAGATCAGAAAAAAACAACAAACCCACAGAAGGCTTGGGTGCTTGAAGACTTGCTTCTCTATCCAGCTGCATTGACTGGTCTAACGAAACATGCTGCCTCTTCCTGCCAGCTTCCCATCACTACATCTTTGACTGCCACAGCTGCAAAAGTGCGAATACTCTGTATATCTTTGTATTTTTGTACAGTGTTAAGTTACTAATAAGGTTGTAAAGAAGGTTGTTATGAAATTACATTTTTCCCCTTTAAAAAATGTACTCCTGCTTTCTCTCTACTTCCAAAGGGGATGTTGTATCAAATTATGGGATCAGCATATGCAATCTAGTGGCAGAGTCATCAGTGGAAAGAGCAATGGAGACAAGAATTGTAGTTTTCCATTACTTGCAGAAGATAAAATATGTTTGTTTTTCCTTCATGCTACATAGGTGTAATTGCTCAATTCCTCATATGCTTGGCATTTTGAATTAGCAGCTTTAGTGACTATTGTCTCCTGAGTTTTCTGAGGCAAGGTGGGCGACCAAGCTGCCAGTTTGATTTTTTTAGATGATAATAGCTATTAATGTTTAAACTCCTTTCCTACCTGTGTTTTTAGTTCCTGTAGAGCATCCTAATTTTATGTGACAGTAGCCCGTTCCAGCAGTGTAGGTGCCAGCTCACCCGTGGCTCGTCCAGCATCACTGCCTGGCCCTGATGTACTTGCTCAGGTACTGTGTTTTTTGAAAGGTAGATGGGAATATAGCTTTTTTTCTAGTTGGTTTCCTGATCAGTTCATGCCTAGTGTAGACTTCATTCTGAAGTTTAAAAGTATTGTATTTGATTATAAGTTAATTTACTTTGAAAAATACCTAGAGGTAGTCTTTATTATAGTACACAAGAGCTGGAATCAGTAAAGTGTAATGGAAAAATTGTGCATAAGTTGATGAAGGTCGAGTATCACACAATCTTGTACGGATTAATTGAAAAGATGACCAGAACTGATATACAAAACCTTTGCTGGTTTGGATAGTTATTGAAAAGTTAATCCCTGCGTTTAAGGAAAACCAAGATTTGAAATTAAATGGACCAAAATGTCTTAGTTGCTTACAATTGTTTTGCTGTTTAGATTTATTCCCTGCCTGCTTCTGTATAATGTCATAACAGGACAACCAGCTGTACTTCAAAATGAATTAAAAAAAAAAAAAAGAGAAAGAAAACAACCCAATTTACTTGTACAATTATGATGGTGCACATTGACTGGGCACCAAAAACCAAACCACAAAAGCCCCCCTTGCATGACCAGAAGGATTGATTTAAATACCATGCAGATTTTAAGCCTGTCCTGCAGTTGGTCAGCCTATTGAACAAATTTCAAATTCATTCCGTTTTTGGTAATTATCCGAGGTAAGTAACGATGGACTGTGAATTGACAGCTAGTGTAACGCAAAGTTATCGTCCCAGTATAGAGTTGGCTGATGGCTCTTTCCAGCCCGTGGCCCCCGGCTGTCTTTGCATGGAGGCATGGACATGGATACGGGGGTGAGCTGGAAGAGGGCGTTGCTGCTCAGAAGTGATGTCTAGTGGTTTCTCCCACTCCCATAGGCAATTATATACTAAATATTAATGTGCCTCTAGCCTCAATCAGTTCAATTCCCCTGGTCTGAAAGTGAATGGAAGGAAGGATAAATTATTTGAGAACTGAAGGCATTTATCTATGACATTTAATTAGTGTAAAGGGACTCCTCCTGATCCATGAAATTCCCAGTGCAGCATAAACATATCTAATGCTCATCAATGATAAGGCCATCCATCAGCTCATATACTCTTTTCTATTACCAGAAGTTTATCCTCAGATCTAGCGAAGGCCATTCATAAATTCATTTTAAAGGTATGTTGTTTGGATACGATATTATATAGTATAATTCTTAGTTCAAAATCAAGCTGTGATAACAGGTCTATCTGACATACCAAGCTTTCAATCACACTTTATCACAGTTACGGATGTCGGTAAACGAACAGGTTTTTCTTGGAAACAATATAGATAAGCAAAGGTGGCTGAGGAGGTGCGAAGAGTAATTTAGAGAGGTAAGCAGCCTGGTAGACGTTTTCATTTTCAGTGTCCTTTGTAAGAAAAAGCACATAAAACCCCTTATATTTAAAAATTACTTTGAATAATTCAATAAGATGATTCTCTATCCCTTATTTGTCTGCTCCAAAGTAGAAATAAAGGAATTAACGCTTTGTCAGTCAGTCACATAGGACCTGATATCAAAGAGCTGCTGCAAGCGTCGAGGAAAGCTGCTACGGGGAAAGCAAAAGCTCCCTTCCCTTTCCGTTCAGGAGAAGGGGATGCCTGCTCCTCTGCACTGCAGGGTGGGTCTCAAAGGAAAAACAAAGAAGGATTTTATGAAGCTGGACTGCCCCTTGTAATCACATGGGCTGTACTCACCCATCTCTAACCCGGACTGACCCTCCTACTCACAGCTGCTGAATTGGGAAAGTTACTATTTTTCGCTTTCTGCTTTCTCCGCATCTACAGAAGTTGTTTGTGGGTGCTGAAGTTTGAAAATGGGAGAAGGAAACACATAATCCTTTTTTTTT
>VYXH01009403.1:1309235-1327792 GCA_013397275.1 Burhinus bistriatus
TTTTTTTTGGTCAGAAAAGCAACTTTGAACCAAATTACATCTTTTATTTAAGTAGACATGAAATGGTTTCTTCGGCTTTTTTTTTAAATCTTGAATTAGAGTTTGAAATAATTTAGAACAACAAAAAAAGTTTTAGTGCAAACTACTGAAACAATGATTTAGCTGCTCTAAAATTGTCCAGGTTCCCTCCCCCCTGCCACCCTTGGTGAAAAACGATGCAATATATTTGACAAACATGATGCTTCTAAAACTCGATATCTATCAGGTCCTTCCAGGAAAAGAGTGGGGATGGAGCCCTGGGAAAATGGTTTAGACAAAAAATGCCTACTATTTCTCATCCTTAAATCCAGTTTCCCACAAGATTGTATATAAAAAATATACAATATTTTGTATATTCAATATCAATATTCAGTATACATCAATTGTATATAAACAATATACAAAGAGTGGGAGGTGTGCTTGCCCATGGCAGGAGGTTGGAACTAGGTGATCTCTAAGGTCCCTTCCAACCTAAACCATTCTCTGATAAACTGACTCAGAAAAGACACATACACCCTACATCTGTATTTTCATTCCATTTAAATTAGGAATGTAGATAAAATCCAGTTTTAAAAATATTAAGAATATCAAGCTAAACCACAAACGTTTGCTTAAGACTTCTCTGCTTGCAGTGATAATATTAAATAATTTGTGGAAGTAGGTGAAGTACGTGTCCAGCTCATGTGCTCACCAGAGTACAGTATTCAAGCTGATACTTTATTCCTCTTTCACATAAACAAGTAGTTTCTTTGGTCCTCTCACTTTTTTTCTTGACTATTTTATGATCTCCTCTTCCTTCTCCCCTCATTCACTTGCCTTGTGTTTCATGAATTGCATATCACTAACAGTAAAAGAGAATTTCGGAGATGCTGCAGGTATAGGCAGAACCCCGGTTGGGTGCACCGCAGGACCTTCTCCTCTCCTCAACCAGCCAATGCCTCCGGTGGCTGCATCTCCTCATCTCTTAGTACTCTCTCTTGTGTCATCTTTGTGAGCATCTGAGGATGTGCTAGAGCTAGAGCTGGTCTTTCTTGCCTGGCCTTCCTCTCTGGCCTCGGAAGCCTTCACCTGCCCTGCGCTCAACCTCGGGCTGTTGTCGATGGGGTCGTTTTGGGCTGCTGATGCACCAGTTGTGGTGGTAGATTGAACCCTGTGCTTTCTCCATAAATTTAATTTTTTGTGACACGTGCATTTCAGATAAGCTGAAGCTGTGTCCTGTGGTTCTGCTTGTGACCTTGGGTGCTTCTCCATTTTGTGGGTGGTTGTTTTAACTTTTTAAATTCTTCAGATGTTTTCAGTTTTGTCTGATTACTAGGAACTAGTACTGTTTTCAAGACACAAGTTTCTGAAATGATGCTTTTTGTGAAGAATGTTAAATATCTCAATGAATTCAGTGTGCTTTCTTTATTCTGCATAGCACAAGGAAAGATATTTGATTATGTTTTTGTGTTGCATAGTTGAGGAGGTGACACTGCTCAGGCACTCGCAGGCAGGCTGCTGCCTCACCTGCGACGTAGCAGGGACTGCCAACGTTGTTTCCCCTCTTCTGTGGAAAAAATGGTGCCTCCAAAAAGTGGTATGTCATTTAAGCAAACTCACTGACTTTTGTTGAAGTCTCTTGTCAGCCCGTGACCTGCTTTCTTCCCGAAACACTTCTGTGCCTTCCAGGTGTGGTTATTCAGTGGTGCAGTCTGTGTTTCTCAATGGTAGGCAGTGTTACCCACATCCTTCAGCTTTTATTATGTGATTGGTTATTTTGCAGGAAGAAGAAACTTTATTGGGCTTGTACCAGTTCCCGCTATACTTATATTTGGTCTTGTGAGATGCATCTTCAGAAGTTCTGTTGTACTTGGATTAAAACCCACCACTCTGAAAATAGTCTGTATTACTGAAAAGTGAATCCAAACACTATTTTTTTTTTTTTTTTTAATTGGAATCCGATGACTAGTTAGCTCTAACTCCAACATCTTAGAAGTACAGTGTGGTAAGGCTGTCGTCTTGCAGACGTAGGAAAAAATATAACTTTTGGAAATGTATGAATTCATTGGGAAAAGAAGCCCTGAAATTTTTCTAATAGACCACTTTTCTAATACACCCACTTCCCACTTACATGGCAGAAAATAAGGCAATAGGACTTCACCAGCCAGGGGTTAATGGTCATAGCTGTCAGGACTCGAGCCACAGGTTTCTCCAGGAATCTGTATTCAGATCTGACTTTCAACTAAAAAGGGTGGGGGCAAAAAAAAATAAATCTCTACAACCAAATGTATGTTGCTCAATACTGCAGTATTCCTGGTCCACTAAAACACCTCTAATGAGAAATTAAGAATGAAGCAGATCATGGAAGTGAGAAAAACTTGATTTATGCCTTAGGAGGAGTGGGTCAATAGTCCCAGGCTGAACGCAAGGTTGAAGTATGAAACCATCACATTAGTGTCCATCACTGCAGACCTGTGGTCGTTCTTGAGAAAGGGACCTGCCAATACGCTCCCTGTTCCTTGGAATTTATTAATAAGAAAAGGAAAAATTATAAATCACATCTTGGGAAAAATAAAAGCAGAATTGGTTTCATAGCCTGAATCAATGAGCAGCATTGCTAGGTTTCCTGTTTCAAAAAAGGGATTGTTTTATGGCTAATGTGTATTTGGGCAGAATTACATCAAAGTGCATTTCAGGAGAAACATGACTTCTGTATAATTTAAACAGGCAGCTTTCCTTGGACTTAAATAGGAATTGAATAATGCCACAGGCACATTTATATTCATATATGATTTAAGAATTATTAAGATAGATTACCACCCTTACAGATGCTGGTAATAGAGGCATAAAGGCACCCAAGTCACGAGAGTAATCTTCTGCTGCACACAAAGCTCTGTAACTGGTTTCTAATTATTGATCATAGTAGAATTCCTTTTATACAGTAGCAACAAATGTTAGGGGATAATTTATATTCATGGATAATTATTACCACAACCAGGTTTTATAATCTGTTTAAAAACCTTTGTGCTTTACAGAATGTAGAATATTCTCAAAGTGCATGAATGCGGTCTTCTCTTGATCATACGGAGGTCAGAGCCAGCAGCTATTGCTTTAACGTCATTTCAGAAATATACAGGAAAACTCTCAGCAAAGGACAATTGAGCTTTAGCAGGAATTTAACATGTCCCAGCCAATGGTCTAGACCCGTCATTCATTCTGCGCATTTACTTTACTCCTGATGCTTCAGTATGGTTGAACCATAATTCTCAAATGATACTGCTTTTCATAGTGGATTAATTTTTAGGGACAGATGTTGTGTATTCACTTGACCTGATGGCTGAAAATTTAATTGCTGATAAGGGTATTTTGGGTCTGGGGGTTTTTAAGTGCACTTAGTACAGGAACTCACGCCACAGTAGTACAGGATTTCTCATCAGGCTGGACCCTAGGCTGCGTTGTCTTTCTGGGCAGCAATGTCAGGACAACCAGCAGCGTGGGCAGAAGCCAGTTCCACCTTCACTTTCCTTCTGCCATTGTAAGTGGGAGTTTGTAGAGCAGAACGATGAGCCTGAAGGTTTTTTTGGAATTTTTTTTTTTTTTCTGCTCACTATATGGAAAAAAACCTTATTGTCCTGCTGTAGAAAAGCTCGTGATTCTGAGAAGTTGCAGAAATGTTTAATCCTTTCCATGAAGGACAAAGCTGGATGGAAGGGGAAGAGGGAAAGGGGAAATGCCCACTGCCTGCGCCGGGGGCAGAGTGGGAACTGAAACGGGCTGACCAAGGCGGAGAGAGAAGGGAAAATAGAGCGGATTTTGGAGCTGCTTTGAGTTTAGAAGTGAGCTAAGGAAGAAGAGGGTTGGTCCAGAGCCGTTAAAGTCAAAGGAGGCTCACATGGAAATGGAGAGGTGGTGGCGGTGCCGGGGGCATCCCCGCGGGGGCTCTCGCCACCTCCCCGCTTTGCTCTGTGGGTTTCTTTTTACAGTGGACACGGGGGAGGAATTTTCCTGTAACATACCTTCCAGCTGGGTGTGGGAGGTGTTTAGCTTCATCGCCATCTGCTAAGGAGGTGTTAGAGAACAGAGAGGGCTTTTTCCCTGTTCTATTTCAAGAAAGGAAAAAAAGGAATTTGTGTGTGTTTCTGTATCAGAGTACGCAGCTTGCAGTAATAATAGCAAAACCCCATATAACAGCTGAAGAATTTTTCATGTGCACTTGTGTAGAAATGTGAAATAGAAATGTGAAATAGTTATTATAGTCAATTATTTCCAGTGTTACTGTAATGGTCTTTTTTTTTTCCTTCCAGAGCAATACTCTGTAAGAGCTAAAATGGGTAAAGAATTAACAGTTAATTCTGTGCTCCTATACTAATAATTTATTATCATTGCTTTGAATTGGCATTGTTGGGCCACTACATAAAGGAAATCAGAAGCAATCAGTCAGTGACTCTAGTGTACCTACTTTTCACACGCCGCCGAGATAAAGGCTCCAGCACCCTATTGACAACAGAAGATAATTTAGATCAGGGCAACGCTGTTAGTACAGTTCAATTTATTTGCATTGCTCTGATCCTCCTGCTTCTGATGACTGTTGAAATAAAGGAATGGGAACCGTTTTTAATAGCCCTCATTGTGGAAGCACTTTCACAAACGTAACAAAGTATTATAATGAAGTGGTTCACCATTTCTTTATGGCACTCATGGATGTGCACACCAACCCCATTGCGCCTCTGGTCACCCTCCTCGCTGAACCCAGCGGGGTCCCATGCACAAATCTCAACAGAAAAGTGACGGTGGGCTGAGGAGAAATTCCTCTTTTGAAGCACGGGCATGATAAAGTTATACCTATATTTCTGAATATACTTACAGAAGATTGGTGTTTCCTTCCACCGCTAGTGGAGCCTGTTAGCTCAACAAATGGCTAAGAGTATATTTTATGACTAAACAAATAATATACTTTGTGTTTATTTCTCCCTAACTGATCTCTGGAAATCAGGTCACTGAGTCTAGTCAAAACTTCATTCTAAACCATTTTTGCTTTGTCTTTATGTACGTTTTTGTGTAAATCTGCATTTCTTTAGATAGTGCAATACGGTGCAAATTAGTTCCAACTCAATAAATCAGTAATATTTCAAATTATTTTTTGTGTTTTTACTAAGGCTTGATTCAGCAAAACCTTTCTGTACTCGCTGGAGTATGGACTGAGAGCAACAGATGATTTGCTCTAGTATAGGCTGATGATAAGGTTAATGTATTTCACTATTACTTATCCTCGAGTATGTAAATAATGGAAGAATATGCTTTTCCTGAAAGAATATACAAAATACAACATTACTATGTTCTCATTTCAAGGTAAAAAATGTGTCACTTTATGCTGCTAATCTGCCCCGGCTCAATTCTGCTTGCAATGGGCTCCTCTTTCAGGTGCAGCCTGGAGGCCGGGGACCAGCACGCTTGGAAGCAGCTGTGTGACACAATCCGAGTGGCCTAAATGACATCATTATTTCAAGCTTCTGCACCTTTGAATGACTGCAGTAGCTGAATCGCCACGTTTCCTCAGGTTTCCCAGCCTGATACGGTACTGACTTGCAAATACTCATTGATGTGAGTAATTTTGTGTGTGGCTTCAATGCATGTACGTGTATTTCCCTTACAAACTTAGTGAAAACTCTGCTGTGTAAGCTGGTAGAATACTGCAGCTGTTTTCATCCCTTTGGAAAGATGCACAGTCCCATCCCTACCGCTAATGCTGCTGGGGGAAAAGCTGAATCGTGTGCGCGATGTGCATCCGTCGGGTGTCTGCAGTGTTGTTACAGTCTGAGGGTTTTGTGTGTCAGTAGGTGTCAGCATTCAGTTACTGTGTAATTGAGCAGCCTGATTGAATACTCATGGCAACACGCCTGCAGAATTAATGCCAAGTACTCCACAAACGGTGCTTTAGGATAGGATTATTCAGCCGAAGTTTCTCGATGCACAAAGGGGGGGAAAAAAAAAACACAAACCTTAAAGCTCTCGTCACTGTCCAAAAACCTGATTTTGTCACTGAAAATAATGCTCTGCTACTTCACGGTTGTTCGCTAACACACAGCGCAAACGTAAGCACCTATCTGCGCAGACTCACGTGTGTTTGGACTTGTGCTCGCATGGGTACGGGTGCTGCCTCTGCTGCGCAGGGGGCTGGTTACGGAGCGTGGGGCTCCCGTTGGCAGGAGCGATTGCTCCTTTCCCCTGAAAAGCTGAGATAACTCTCAGTTGAACTTCTGCGGTAAATCTTTGCCGATAGCTTCAAAGCGCCTGTGGCTGCGCCTCCCTTTCTAATCATTGTTACAACCTCAGTTTGCTCGCCGGGCTTGTAAATCTAGTTCAGCGTTTGGTTGATGAGTTAGGATTAACTGTGATGTGTGCCATAGGGCTGGCTTGCCTGGGGGGCTGCGATCCTATTAGGGTAACGAGGATACTTCTAGAAGGGTTCTCGGAGCGTTTCTGAGCAGATATTAGCTGGGGAAGTGGAGTGGTAGGACTATCGCTCTCCTTACTGCTGCCTACTCATTTTCGGGAGGGATGCTTTGAGGAAGAGGAGCTCTTCGGCTGTTCCGTAATGCAGAGCTTAGTTTTGGCCCATTTGTGCAAGGAAACCATATGGTGACATAATGAATCTGGAAATGACACAGATTACACTCGAAGTACCACTGAGAAGTACAGTAATACATAGAAGCTCTTCTGTATAAATGCATACAACGTGAGCTGGGTTTTTAAAGGTGCTACGGTCGTTAATGCCCTTAAATTACCACCCCGACTCTCTGCGTGTAGCTCCACACACGGCCAGTCCTTGGTAAACGCTCCAGCCGTGAACCAGCACCCGCCTCTTCGCATAGACAGCAGTTCGCTAGAACTGATTAATTTGATCTGTGTAATTGGCTTTGTGAGGAGCAGAGAGCCCCTCCCACCTGAGGTCCAGTGCAGCTGCTCTCATATCAGCCCTAATACTATTTCCTCCAGTAGAAGCAGAGATTTAAGTTAAACCAGAAAGGCTCAGATATGCCTATACTTCCTATTTCTTCCCTCTTCTTTCCCTTCCCATCCACTGTAACTGCTGACGTCAGTTGAAACAGCAAGCAGTAATACTTCTTTCACAGACCTAGTGTGCAAATGACACTGGATTTATATACCTGAAGGGGGCTTGCTTGCCTTCCCGGACTTGCAATCTCAGAAAAATTTCACCTCGGCTGCAAAATGCAACTGTAAGAGAAATGTGTTATATTCTCCAGCGAGCACAGAGGACAGCAAAGTGATCAGAGGGCTCTCAGTGGTGTCTGGGTCCTCCGCTTGGCGTTAGGAGCAGATTAGATCTCATGTCAGGCAGCAGCAGCGCCCAAGGCAGCGTCTCTCCAGCTTTATGGTTTATGGTCCAATTCAATCAATTAAGGATCTTTTTACATCTTGTCTTAGGAAAGGGTCCTGGACTGGGAATCACGTTATGCCCCATTTATTTCCAGCGATAAGGTGGCCTTGCAGGTTGAGAAATTCCAGCCTTGAGGGATTATCCAGAGTATATCACTTGCCCTTGCCATCACGGCCCCTTCCCTGGCGAGGCGGTGAGGCAGCGGTGGACTCATCTCTGCTTCCTCGGTGGCCACGGGCCGCTGCTCCCATGCTGCTTCATGAAATATAACTGTCTGGTAACGAACCTCTTCTGACTGCGCCTTTGACGCCGGGGACACGGCATGCCCTAGCCAGCGGCGTGCCGCACTGGTGCGAGAAGGTAGAGTGTCATCTGCCCATTCCCATGCGTCACCCTGCCTGCGTGTCCCCCTTGCTTCTCATCAACCTCAGTCTCAAATAATTCTTTTGTAATGTAGTTAAAATCTAAGGGCAAAAAGTATTGTTAATCTTGCAGCAGTGGAGATGGCAGTACAGAGATTTTTATTAGAAGTACTGATTTACAATATTGGTGAAGGAAAAATAATTACCAACTATTCATCAAGCGTTCCTTTTAACCATCATGCTGCAAGAACATAGCTAGTGCTGGCAACTAATCTCCTTGTAGGCTTTTGTGAAAAATGCAGGATTATCCCCTTCATTTCACCCATTCAGCTTGTTTCTAGCTCATTTTGCTTTGCGATTTCTCTAAAGAATGCCAATTCTGCTTCATGACTCCATCTCTTCCTGGCTGACACATTGATCCTTCCTCAGGAGGCTCCGTACTGTGTTCCTCAGTAGTTCAGCATTATATTCTAACCTCAGTATAATGATTGCATTTAAAACACTAAGACTTTCTCATTCTGCAAGTTTAAAATATGCCACGTTTTGCCGTGGTGCTGTCTGCACCCGGCAGCCCAGCGCAAGCAGAAGTGAATCAGGAACATTTGTAGTATGAAGCGGCATGTTTTAATGGGATCATTATTTTTAGGAGGGAACACAATAGCAGCGTATCTTGCAGCATCCGGACTTTTCAATTGAATTCTCTTTCTTACGTACTCTCAAAGGAAGAGGAGGTAAGCTCTCTGTGAGCGCGGAAATAGAAGTGGTACTGGTGTTTGTCAAACTCCAGAGGTACGTGACACTATGGATTGTGCTATAATGCTTGTGACAGAAACACTCAGTAATCCCTGAGCTGGGACCAACTGTTTGGACCACAGCATGGCTGCAGATGACAAGGTGCAGCTCCGGAGCCGCTCATCGGTGTGCCTGCTTAGGCAAAGCAAATGAAGGTAGGACATGGGCATGTAGTCAGGGTTCAAAGTACGACCTCATAACCCAGAAGCTTGGGAAGAGAAAAAGCAGTTTAAAATAAGCGTTGGGAGTTTTTTGTTTGGGGATCCGCTAGTAGTTGGAAGAAAGTTTACTGTGCTCTGAGGGCTGGGCTTTTCCTTTGCAAAAGTCACGCAGGGTGTAAACGAGCTTGTGGCCAGAGCACGGGCACCGAGGTACTCAGTCGGTTTGGGTGCTGCGCCAGGGTGTTGATCTTCCTATAGTTGCTAAGGCAATGTGAAAGCTCTTCCTGGAGGGCTCCTCAGCCGTGTCTTCAGACAAGGATGGGAACACTTTTAGTTACCGTTTGGTTTTGGTAAAAATCTACCTGTCTGCAGGTTTGGCAAACACTTTGTGAGTAGGTTGTCTACCATACAACAAATAAAAACAAAATTGTCTGTAACTGAACATGAAAAAGTAGAGTCTTTGAAAGAAAATGTGTTGTAGGATTTGGATTATAAAATATTTCCGGTCTCGAACTAAGTTGTTTTACTTACACATTTATTTTGGAATTGCAACTGAACCAAACAAGTGTGGTTTGGGGTTTTTGTGTGTTTTTGTTTTTGGGGGGGGGTTGTTAGTTTGGTTTTGGTGTTTGGGTTTGGGGTTTTTTTTGGTTTTTTTGTTTGTTTGTTTGTTTGTTTTCTTCTTCTCTCTTTCTCCCTTATTTTCACACAGTGAGAACTAGGAAGCGTGCTGGGTTCACGCAGGTTGACTGCTCTTGCTGGGTGATACCTAGCTGGGCTTACCCTCCTTAGAGTGGTGGATTCCACCTTTGAGAATGACAATTAGTGACCTTCAGACTAGTAACAAATGGAAAATAGCATCAGTTACAACCATCTTCACAGAGCTAGAGATAGAAGTTGCTGGTGCATTTGCTTCTCAATAACCCCAGAAACTCTATGGCCATCTCTTGTAGTGGTGGTACTTCAGCACCACTACGGCTCTTTTCCTACTATTCCTTAAAATACATCGCTTGTATCATATGTTCGCAGAATCAAAAGAAAAATAAACAGGGACCCTGCCTTAGACCCAGGGCGGTCATGAACTCTTCTCACCATAACACCTTCCCTCCTTTTGTGCTTGGCTGTTGACGTTAATTTCTGTGCCTGTACTAACCTTGCATAAACTCTGATGATGCCTAGGGTCAATACTTCTGTATTGTTATTTAATCCTATTTTCTTCCTTTCCATAAGCAATTTACCAGCACGTGATGATTTGATTTTCCTGGCACCCCACTTACTTTTCACTTTTCTTTATCAGTTGATTTACTGCCTCTAGACAGAAGATGAATAGTTTGCACTTTGTATTCTTAAATCAAAATGGAACGGAAAAGATTGGTTTAATCATATTTTATTCCAGCCCCACTTATCTGTATCACCTATTGCTTAGCCCTGTCAAGAGTGATATGTCTGCAATATCCTATGTTTGCTCTTCGCTCACCACGGTACCACAGGTTTTGCTTATTCATGATTCCAGCATTGTTTTATAACAAAGCTGTGTGAAAAGCTCTCCGAGCAGCTCATCGCCGGTTCCGATGGTTTGAACAAGGAGACTGAGTTTATTTGGGAATACCTGTTCAATAATGGTTTATATTTCCATTTAAACCCCACCATATTTTGAATATGAACTGTAAGCTAGGTTTTAGATCAGCATGACGTTTACAAATTTATATGTGGCTGGAAAGGTTGAAATGTATGTTAGCTGAACTAGTGATGTTCAATGTACCTGAAGAAGTAAAGTCCAATAACCATTGGACTGTTATTTTAGCATGGTCTTATGTATCTTGTCGAATCTGGGTCTGAATGCAAAAAGTGGTTTTGCATTTCTGATCTGAGTTTGATTCATGCTGGATTCTAAAGGTTAAAGCAACTTAATTTTTTTTTTTTTAATTTTTTTTAATATGTGTATATATATATATACCTCTCACCTTTTTTAGGTGGTATAGTGTTTTTATCTCGGATGAAGACAAATGTTTGGAGCAATTTTTCAATGGACTTTGAATTTGATGGTTCAAGCTTCATGGATACACCTCCCTAAGGTTTTGGGTAATGGATCTGGAAACAAGCAATCTATTCCTTTAATGGTCAAAAATACACCATTAAAACTATTTCAGTTTAGCTTGATAATTCAAAAAGGTTTAGATCTCAAAATACTACAGGGTGAAAAACTTAGATTTGAAAATTAAATAATCAAATGAGTAAGTTTCTCACCATCCATATTGATATAAATATATAGAGAGAGTGTCCAAATTACTGTTCATCGAAAGAAAATCTCTGACAGAGGCAGACAGTGGCAGGATGTTTTTTCGTTGCTTTTTTCTTGAACTGTGTTTGAGCAGACATGATTTGTGGAGAGGAGCTGACCTTTAAACAGAGTTGGGTTTTCAACCTGAAGCACACCAGCGCTTTCTGCTCTCCTGTACTGATCTCTGCTTTTAGTGATAAAGCAATTAAAGATATCTTTTATTTGATCAACTGGAGAGCACCGTTGGTGTAACTTTCACTTTACTTCTTGCCTGTTGCCAGAATACAAAATGATTTATAATGTCTGGAGCAATACTGCGTGGGGCTGTGAGCAATCTTCCATTTCTTCCACTGGAGTGTAGCCACATAAATGATACTATGTGTTTTTAACTTGTTTGCTATTTTATTGGCTGTGAATCAAGCAACAGAATAGCTTTTGTGTGCAACGTCAAAGGCTTAGACTCAAGACCAGGTTCTGTGTCATCACTTACCGCTGTGACCCCTCTGAGGGAGCCAAGCTAAATCGAATTATATCTTTTACAAAGCTAAAGCTAAAATCACCGTCCTGGCTGAGCAAGGCTTTTCAAAGTTATGCAATTCACTGTTTTATTTTTTTATATATTTTTATAATATTTTACAGCTTTCTCCTCCACCCAGTTAAAAATCGCTTTTCTGTTTTGACCACTCATCATGTTATTATGTACAAGTTCCTTCTCAGCAGCCAAAGGAAATTATTATAGTCCAAACCTCCGCATTATTGAGTTAAAACACAACTTTTAGTTCAGTTGGTATTGGCCACCTCAGCCTGTGAGCTATTGTGCGATTCCTGGTGAACCACGGCGGGAGAGGCGGGCTGGAGGATGCGCGTGCTCTGGGCAGCTGATACTGACCTTAACCAATAAGGGCAAAAGTGGGTTTGTTTTAAAGGTCTTGGCTTGCCCAATCGGTAACACACCCCCCCTCCCTTTTTTTTTTTTTTTTTTTCCACTCTTCAGCTTTATTCATTCTAAACTTGTCTTTAAAGCCATGGGAATTGCTGAAGCTGTGATCTTCTACTCCAGCAGCCCATGCTGGTACTTCGCTATGCTTCACCACTCAAAGCCAGTTAGTGAAACCTAAGGTTTTTTTTCCCTCTACACAAATAAGTGAAAAGGTTATAACAGGTACTTAGCAATCCGTTGCAACCTTTGGGAAAGGAGCCGGGGGGTATTTAGAGACAGGAGCTCACCAGCCCAGTTTGCAGGGGGTTTTGAAGTGAGGGCTGGTGCAGAGGTCAGACCACCCAGAGCTCGAGCTTCTCTGCTCAGGGGAAAGAAGCAGCCGAGATTGATGCTTTTCTTCAGGAGAAGCTGCGGCTCCTTGGCGGAACGGGTAGCTCGTGCGCTCCGTGGGTAGTCAGTGTAATGCGTAAGAGCAGCCCGGGTGCCTTTGAAAGCACCCGGACACGCAGTGGGAGCTGTAACTGCGGAATGCCTCCTGTGTTACGCTGAAGCAAGACCTGCTCTAAAACTCAGGAAATCAATAGGCTTTTCCTGGTGTCCTTAACTCTCACTGTGTTATTAAATTGCTGTTCTTCTCTTGCTGTTTTTCTTACTATATTTGTTATTTTAAAGATTGATGCAGCTGCAGAGTCGTGTCTTACTTGGGTATCACTGAGATCTTACCGAGTGTTTAAAGATGGCATTCATCCTTTTGAGCCTAACTTTGCCTCAGCTTTCTTGGCTGATAAATGAAGGAAACGTCCTCTAGTGATGCCTGTCTTTCTCCATCAGTTATGGAATATCAGCCAGACAATGCTTCAGCAGCTATTATTGAGGTGAAAAATACCCTCCCTGTCTAGAAGCACACAGCTGTAAAAAAAATAATGGTGGAGACGGCAGGTGGCCCTACAAGTTATTCTGCCCTGCGAAAAAGTCTTTCTAACTTGCATCTATTGCAGTCATTCTTGCTTTCCTTTTTGTCAAAAACCCAACTTTAGCTGGGGATCCATTGCTGTTTTGTGCTTGCTGTCTTCGGAAATGATACAGGAATTATGGAAATTCCAGTTAGGAAAATGGTAGTTTTGAACAGAATGCCTTTGGTTCAGTTTCTTCCAGAACACCGTTAAAGAATGCATAGAAATAATTTCCAGCACTAAAGCTCAAATTGCCTTGTTAAATTGTCATTTTTGAGTGAAGAAATGGATTGACATTGATTTTTTTTTTTTTTTTTTCTTTTTTACTGATATCCAAGTTTTTTGTGTCAGTCTGATTTGACAGAAACTGAGATCTGGTTTTTTGTGTGGTGTTTTTTTTTTTTTTTTTTAGACTAACAACATCTCAGTGTCTTTGACAGTTAGGGGAAAGTTTTACTCACCTCTGATAGGGATTACTCTGTTTAATAATTTCTTTTCCCTGCATTTCTCTTGAATGCAATACAAAGTTGACTCCAAAGTGAATGGATCCTGGTTAAGACGTACAGAGCTTTAATACATTAACTAAATTATCCAGCTGTGGTTTGTGGAGTTCAGGCACCACGTCCCTGACTTCCCACCAGCTCATACATTTCCCACAAGAGGTCACGTAGCTGTTAAATGCTGTTCTGGAAATCCCCGCTGAGACTACTGCTCCTCTGACCCTTGGAAAGCACAGCACCGATCACCGCTGACTGCTGCTGCCCTGGAGCTGTGTCTTTTGTTTATATCAAAAAATGAAGCAAAGGATCCAGGATGCCTCAGTATAGATGCATCTTTCACAGTCCCAGTGAATGTGTCCCAAATTGGGGGGGGGCTCACTGTTAGAGTTAATTGATGACACCAAATTAAACGGGAGCGTTGATCTGCTTGAGGGTAGGAAGGCTCTGCAGAGAGATCTGGACAGACTGGATCGATGGCTGAAACCAACTGCATGAGGTTTAACAAGGCCAAGTGCCAGGTCCTGCACTTGGGTCACAACAACCCCAGGCAACGCTCCAGGCTTGGGGAGGAGTGGCTGGAAAGATGCCGGGCAGAGAAGGACCTGGGGGTCCTGGTGGACAGACGGCTGAACATGAGCCAGCAGTGTGCCCAGGTAGCCAAGAAGGCCAATGGCATCTTGGTCTGTATCAAGAATAGNCAGACCTGGCAGAGTAGGGTCAGTGGTTGGACTAGATGAACTTAAAGGTCTTTTCCAACCTAAACGATTCTATGATTCTTAATAGAAAATTTTCTCTCTAGATAAAAGCCATTTCTGTACTGCTTTGGAATGAAAACCAAAAGAAAATGTTCCTGCTTAAGCTTTCTTTGTCAGACTACAGCTCCGGCTGAAAAAAAAATGCGGGACTGTAGTGACCTGAAGCTACACAGCTTGCTTGCTTTTAATTTTATTTTTTTATTCTGTAGTAGGATAATTGAGATAGATTTGTTCCAGTCCATCGGATTGTCTCAGGCCAGTCTCGGTTATGCAGTTACAGTTTTGCCATTGGCTTTGTGGGGTTGGAATTTCACCTTTCACACACCTGACTGGAAAGCAGCGTGGCCCCGTAGATTTCAAGTGCATCGAGCAAGGATGTGGGAACAAATTTTTCCATTGCTTATAAAAGCGACTGCTGAGTAGCCTTGATGAATGCGACTAGGAAGTATTTTGCAGTCTGAAAATGGCATGATTATTCCCAGCACTTTCTACTCCCTGTGAATGTATGAATATTTATCGTTAAATGTAGCTAACGATATAAAGATGTACACTTAGTCTGTTATTGTTCAATAATATTCAGTACACTTCCCCTGAAATTTAAATGTGTTCTGTCAGACTGGCCTCTGCTGCGTCTCCAGCGAAGTTAGTCTGTGAAGCACATGTGATTTACTGAAATTAATTTTACTGTCCGTATTACTCCTTTTATCACCATTATTAAGGCTCTGGTACCTATAATATTGGAGTTTGTCATTGCCTGTCTTCCTCTCTTTAACGTGCAATTACTATACCCTATTTCAAATTTCTCAGAGTGAACTTGGAAGCACAGGTAAAGCCCAAGCCTGATTCAAAGCGCCTTCCCCTGCGTGAAGACGACCTCCAGTAGTTGCCCGAGTGAAAAGTCCCTATTGGAAAGCAAAGGGGCACAGGCGCAGGGAGCCTGCAGGCCGGAAGGCACGGGCGAGCGGGTGAGGGGCGCTTTGAGCCAAGCTTCTCAGGTGTAACCCCTACCGCTCTCAGACCCTGCTAGTGGTACAGTCACCGGATGGCACCGCATCACAGCCGTACCCAGGCGAGTAATTCCGTTGACTGCCGCAAGTAAACCAGGCTTGGATGTCTACGATTAGTAGGGGAAAAAAATAACCAAAACCACAAAAACCAAACCAAAAAACCCCATCCTCAAACCAGAAATAAAATCTGGTAGTAATAACTTTACTGAGGATCCAACAGTGAATAATTTGGAGATTAATGGGTGAAGCCAGCCCATGCAAGTGGCAGTAAAGGAGCGCAGTGCCTGGTCAAATGCCCCACTTCTCATTCCCTGGCCATTTTTCCTGTAGACAAATCCTCTAGTCCTTCTGCCTCGTTGACTCACTGTCTATTTGCAAATCGCATTTGAAACCATATTTCTTCAGTGGTTATAGATTCTAATGTCTTTTTTCCTCTGTCGTTGTTTTAACTCTGTAACTGCATTATATAACTCTGTAAATCATTGTGGGAAATAATTTCTGTGAATTATATTATGTGGAACAAAGGTATATTGTACCCAACTGCATAAGTAATTTATCTGTAAATTCTTGCTACAACATTCTTCAAGTGGGGCAGACACCGGGCAAGAGAAAATATTGTATAAAGCCGTTCATCAGAGGAAAACTGGCTCGAAACGAGTCGCCGTTCGGCATGCCTAATGCTTGATGGATTATTCTGGCTGTCTTGCTAATGCGACTAAAGGTTTTATTCTCAGAATGACAAACAAATGTGTGTTGGTACCAGGGCTTTGAACTGAGGATTGACAGCTTTAAATGAAAGTGATAAACAAGGGTAGAAGCATCTGTTTAACAGCATATAGTGGCTACAGTATGTCGGAGAGGTAGATTTCAGATATTATTTATTGTCAGTTGTAAATGAATCCTCCTACGAGCTTGTTCATAGGTCTCTTCCAGTGCATGGTCTGTAAATATTTGAGACATGAGGCTCCGCAGGTTTGCAGTGCTCACAGAAACCTGCACGTCGCAACAGGCTGCAGGTAACTCCAAGTCATGTGGCATTTAAGTTGGTTCCCATTAAATGATTTATTGATCGATAGTATGGACATACCTGCAAATACAGAAGATTTACATGCAAATATCATTCTTTTGCAGGGGGAGGGAGGCTGGTGTAAACTAATTAATTTGGCAAGTTAAAGTTGACATTCATCTGTTTAAATAGGTCAATTGTCTGTTTGATCTAATTGTCTATGATTACAGTAAGGAAGGGTTATTTACTGAAAAAGTTCATAGCAACGCTTTTCTAGTCTTTTCCATGGGTATTTTGGGGGGGTTTATCCTTAGTTCTAGCATTGTGCTACTTTCTGAAATTATTAATATCATTCTTAATCATTCAACAAAGTAATATTAATTTAAATGAACATAGGGATTATATGTATTTTAGAAATGGCCTGTCTTCATCTTAGTGTGACCAAATACTCTTTAATCTCTGGCATTCAGTGGATTTCTAACACCAGAGGGTGGAAAATGCTGGTTAGGGCCTGATCCTGGCAGTACTGTAACAGAGGATTGACTTGAAACTTGAACACTTAACGTGAGCCTTGGCTTTATCAAAACACTGTGGTTCCTTTCTGCCTTTACCACTGCTTCTTTTCCTTGGCGTTACTATTAGGCTTACCAATTACAAATGGTTTAAACTCTGAGAAATATTAACATCTTTATGCTTCACTTGTACCATAACATATTGAAATGCAATCTCTGGTATATTTTTCCCTCATAATTTGTCTATTCTTCAAAAACATATATTGGCATTTAAACACCTCATATGGGCCCAGTCCTCGTTCTGTAATTGGGTCGCGTTCCTGAGTAATGTGTTCTAAATGTGACATTAGATAAAGCACTGAGGGGCTTCGAGCTGCTCCCCACCTGAATAAATTCTCCGTTGCATTTGCGCAGTTGCGGTCCCTAGCCGGGCAGTCCAGCTCCGAACCGCTCTGTCCGCGGGTGGGGGAAGGTGTTCCTCCTGCTGGACCTCCTGGTTCACCCCACGGGGCGCAGAGATGCTCAGCAAGGGCAGGGATCCGTGTGTGCCCTGTGCAGCCGCCCGGCAGAGGAAGCCATGGTTCTGCAAGGAAAACCGGTTTTCATGGAAAGCTGAATTCAGGTGATTACTTCCGTGGTGTTCATTGGGAACTGGAACGCAAGTTTCTGACCCAGGCTGAAACAAGGAAGCAAAAGCTTTCAGCCAAAACTTATTCTTGTGCTGGATCCCGAGACATTATGATTTCAACTCTCATTTTGTTTGGTTTTGATCAGCAGTTAAAGTTTTCCATTGAAAACGCTAGATTTTCTGACCACTTCATGCACCCTGTGTGTATTGATACGTGCATGCGTCTATTTAGTTAGGTTTGTCTCTTTGAAAAAGATACTGCACCTTTGAGTATATTTTGTACGGTGTTGGCAGAAATGTTACTGCTCTCTAATTATGAAGGGCAAGGGTAAAGGACCTAATGAGGGCCCTGGCAGCCGCTTTCTGCAGGAACCACGTAATGCATTCGAGGCTCGAGACTGGTCACTCCGCTCAATGCCCCGCTGGCAAGCTTCGCAGCAGAAGACATGCAATGTATGTTGGCTCTTCAACTACATTTTTTATAATTTTGTCTGGCTCTTACGGAAAGACTTACACCTGTCTGTTCGAGCAGGCAGAAGGGGACATGTCTGTTTGCAAGAAGATGGGGGTGGGGGCTTTGGGGCTTTAGCAAAAAAAATCCCGTCACTGCAGAGTCATGGGCTTTCCCAGCCTCCAGCAATTTGCAGCTCTGGGCTTTCCCAGCCCTTTAGCCTTCCTCTTAATGCTCCACTTAGCCACAGAACAACCAGGTTTTATTTCCCCTGCTCGCGCGCACCTTGATCTTGACCCAGAAAGACAATTATTTAAAATTCCAGGGACCGGTTAATCTTGGACACCCTCAGGGCAGGCAGAGCAAATCCGATGCCTGTATAATGCAGACATCGTCTTGTGGGAAACCTTCTGAGATCAGAAGGTCACAGGTGAACCAGGAGCCAACAGAGATTTATGGGGCTACTTCTGCAGTTGAGGTCTCTCTTCAACAGGGACTGATCCCTGGTGAAACACTCCTGGAGATCTCCTCTGTGGTGTGCTTTCCATCCCAGTCTCGATCATGGGCTGTCTTAGATAGACGTGCAAGCCAGCCTCGCGGGTGAAAGTGATCGTACGCCTGGAGTTCGCGTGAACCCACGTCACAAAACATTGCATGTACAAGGAGTTTTTTCCTTGTCTGATGGTCCGGCTCCGTGTTAGTCTGATCACAGCATTGAATTACAAAGAAGAATTTTCAGTGTTAGTTCTTCTTCTATGGATGAGTGCGCTTCTTTCTTCCCCCCCCCCCCCC
>VYXH01009403.1:1334241-1390290 GCA_013397275.1 Burhinus bistriatus
TTTTTTTTTTTTTTTCCCCCCCTCTGATGCATTACTCAAACCTCATAATTTCGTCTAGTCCCTCAGGTTGGCTTTTGTTTAGAAACATGGTTTCTTAGTGCTTTGTCCATTCAGGTGTTGAATATCTCCAAGACTCCACAACCTCTGTGGACAGCCTGCTCCTGCTTGGTTATCTTCACTCTAACCAATTATCATCCCACAAACCTCCCCCTCCCATTTGGCTGTCTGCTAAATGTTATTGTAGGGATGGCAACTCCTGAAACCCAGTCTTCAAACCCCATGAACACAATTAAAAAGCACATATTTTTAGTGTTTCCATTTCTTCCAGGCATTATGAGTTTGAAAGACAGCCTTCTGCAGAATTTGTGAACTCTGCAATTCAGAAGTATTTATTCAGTTATACGCGCCGGGCTCTGTAGGAGCTTCCAGGAGCTTAAGATATCTGCTTCTTAGGCATGATACCACTGCCTTCCCCAGGATGCTTTACCTGGTAACAGGAGTTTATTCTATTTCTCCCATGCAATCCTCTAGTTAAAGTACACAGGGACTTCAGCCATGAGTAATACAGGTCATAGTTCCCTAAACTGGTATAATTTCTAATTGCTTATTCTGCTGAAATGCCAAAAGGCCAAGAAATGATGTGCAAGTTCTCTTGCAGGAAGGACTATGCCCATACAGTCCGGATTGACTTGTGTGAGAATTTGAGAGGATGTAAAGAAAGGTAGTGGAGGGACCGGAGAAGTAAGGTAAACAACTCTGCCGAGGTGCTCTCATTGGCTTGCCGTGCACTTATATCAATATATTGTTACTGCTATATTATTTTTATACTTCAGATATGTAGATAAATATTTGCCGATAGTTCTCATTTTTAGTTTTATACAGGAATTGTTGCGACTGAATAAACACCTTTTCATACGTCGCCTCTTCAGAAGGGCTGTAAACAGGAGAAGACCGTAGCAGTCTCTGAGCTCATCCGGGATCTTATTGTAATTCCTTGCTCGTAGCACCTGAAGGATCAATACCATTATTGTTAACGGGCATCGCACGCATGGCTCAAGATGAAAACAGCTGCCAAATGTTGAATCACATCCAGACTAACCATCTCCACGCTGTGCTCTTGCAGCATGTTCCCAGCTCAGGGTGAGCGTACAGGATGCAGCCCTGCCTTGTGGATCACGGGGATAAAGCCACAATTAAGTATCAGGCTGTTTCCACAAACTGTTTTTAGAATACACCTTTATTTTTCACTATGGGAAACAGTGCAGCCGAAGGTCAGTGGAAGAAGTATGATCCCTTTCATGCAGTTGTACATGTTTCTTGCTTGGAACATCTCAGGGATACACAAGAATACTTAGGTGCCCCAGAGTACAGGTGAATATGCATTGCGACTTAGGTACGTGGTCCTGCATTTGTAACTTTGAGTATTTTAAATGTTTTGAAATGCATACTACCATTTCACAATCAGGCTCTCGAACATCGTATTGCAATTTAAAATGTGGTCTGACTTTAATAGGTGTGCACAGTCCTTGTAAAGATGTATTTTATCTTATAAATAGGTTTACCTTTGTTCAATATAGTTGGCAGTCTTGGTTCACTAGAGTTCCTAAAAGAAAACCATAATAATAAGCTGTGTAAAAGTGATTTTATAGTACAAATTGGCTTGCTGGGACTGCGAGAGCATTTTGATTGTTATTTTCTCAGCGGAATAGATTGATGTGACATCTGAAATGATAGGAATAGATTCTGAACTGCCACCTTCATCTCTTAATTACCACAAGTAATTCTTTTGAAAAAAATTTGGTTATCATCGAGTTCATTCTGTCCCAGTGAGATTAAAGAGTGCTTGAATTTCACTTTTTTTTTTTGTCCCAGGGGTGGGATAATCCCTGCAATTACATCATATTATCCACTGTTATTCATGTGTCATCTCTGGTGATACTGGGATCTTCTGCAGATCACTTTGAATATTTAAACAAGCCTTGCTGATACACTTCTCATTCATCAGCTGAAGATTGCTCTAGTGGAAGTTGCTACTTTGACATAAAACTCCCTTCATTGCTTGTTAAATATATGAAAATCCCGTTAAATTCTGTTTTTTAACCTCACTGCATTCAAAATATTGTAAATATTGTGATTTCAGTGTGTATAAAAAAAATTGTAGCTATTTGTTCCTCCCATTCCTGAATTTAGTGGTGTACGTTAGGAAGTCGCATGGTGAAGATATTGCATGTAGAAGTCTTCAGCTGGGATACAGCTCTACTGGGTACGGCGTACAGCAAGTGCTGGGGGGATCGCTGCCTGTGTATGGGGAGACGGGTGGCTTACAGAAAGAGAAACCGACCTCTCTCCCTTTAACCGACTTGCAGCACGTTCAGATCTTTCAAGCAATGACAATCCCTGTCTTGTCCCTGGCACGTTCAATTTTAATGGCAATTTCCTACATACTCAGCATCTCCGCTTCGTTCCTTTTACGGTTGCTTCCAAAACATCCATTCCTAACTTGCATTTGGGATCCCTGAAAAGTTGATAGATGAGCCAAAGAGTAGGAGTGTGTTCTCCTCTGCTCAGCTGGCAGGTGGCACTATTCTGGATACGCCGGTACGCAGTGAGGTCAGTTTTTCAGCTATTTGCCTGGTTTAGTCCATTAGCCAGGTGACACAAGGATTTTGTCCTGGACTGCAGATGTGAGAGTGACTGCCATTCCCCAGCAAATATAGCCTGCTCTCTGCCAAAATCAAGAGGTGATCACACCGATTTTGGTCAAGAGTGGGTTAATGTCTGGGTTTTTCTTGCAGTGATCAACCCTACAACCTTCACTTGGGTCAGGTCAGCCGCTGTTTCAGAGCCTGCCTTGGCTGTCCATGAGGACTGCAAGTTCTCTGCTGGTCCTTCCGGATGTGATGTCTCTAAAACCAGATCTTTTCCCCAGCTTGGACACCGGGACGCTGGCTGGTGAGTAACTGTTCTTTTGGGGTCAGACCCTTACTGCTCCAAGTTTGCTTTAAGGTCACTGCAGCCTTTATTTTTTGCAGGTGACTTTCTAGGTGAAAATGTGGGTTTCTAGCTTTGTCTTGTTGCAGTATGCTTCAATTTAAGCCTGCGAGTTTCATTCACATCTTGCTATCTGTGCTTTTTCCGGGCACTGCAGTACTAATATGCTGTTATTGAAAGAAAGAATTGGACAGAAGGACTTAACCTGCAATGCTTTTATGTATTCATTGCAGGTCTGGTTTACACACAGCCCAGCATGGGCTTGGTCACACAGGAGGGACCAAGCTGGCAGGTCAGTCCGTTAACAGGAGGCTTGCTCAAAACTGGTTGTGTTTTATGTGACAGATTGTGATTGAAAACTCCTAAGTGGCTTAGAGAGAAGTTTTGTCAGAGAAAGCAAAGTTGAGCAAGGCTCTTGAGGAGAGACGCTAACAAGCGTGCCCCTTAAAAGCAATTAAAATACATTAAAGTTGTGTGACAGCTTCTTTGTCATGCTGTAGTCTTGAGTTCTATATAACTTGAGATAAAGCACAAACTGATTTATCTCTATTTTATTAAATCCGTAGGTGATCAGTACACACCCACGACTGCAGTTCTTGGCCCCTCTCCCCTTCATCTCCCAGACGATGGTGAAACACGCGACTCAAAACTTTGTAATTCATCAAGTGTTTGCGTTTTGTTGGCAGGTTCAGCAGTGGGTGTTGGTTTTCTGCACATATCACAGGAAGAGGAGAAGAGGGAATAAATGGATTTTAATTTTTTCAGGAAGACCAGGGAAAGGCTGGCACAAGCAGGATTTCAAGCTCTGTTTCATGTGTGGCTAGCAGAATTCCACATGTCGCACAGGGAGAAAACGGAAAATGTCATTTATATTATGAATTGTTACATCATATTCCCTACTGAAACCAATGTGTTCTTTTCACAGATGATGTCATGTGTGATTCCTCATGACTGACTGAAAGTATTAAACCTGTCCTATGCTGGTGAAATGTCAACATGTTAAAAAAAAACAAAAAAAACAAAAAAAACAAAAAAAAATCTCCATTTCAGATATGAAAACCATGGCAGCTAAAGGGGTCAAATAGCTTTCAAAGAGTTTGAAAGTACATTTTATGTCCAAAGCGACAGAAAAGGGAAGAGCTCTTAATTTTTTTCCTGCAAGTTGCAATTCCAATCTGCCAGGTCACAGGTTTCCTCGGGCCCATCATTCATCGGGCATTCAGTTTGTGTATCCGTCAGTAACCAGAGAACCCTTTTCAGCTGTTTGTCAGCCCGGGTTGTCCTACGCACCCGTCACCGCAGGGTGTAAGCGCTTACTTTTGCTTTGCGGTGTAAACTGGCTCTCCTCTCCATGACGTCAGTATGTATCTTCTAAATTCAGGGAGAAGAGTCGCACTTCTGCACAGTGTGATGTCAGGCCATGAAAAGCACCTTCTGATAGGAAATTTATTCCTTAGAAATGCTTTTGCACTGTGAAATTGGATTTCACTTGTGATGCATCCTGTACACGTATGAAAAACAAATCTCACTAATGGCAGAATTAAACGGTACCAAGAATTGGGAAAATTGTGCGAGCCATGAGTGTTGCAGAGTGGTGCAAGCCAGGAGCAATTCAGAGCAGAGCTGGAGACGTGGAAAGCGGCCTTGTCCCAGGTCCCAGCATTTTGTCTAGTTGCATCATGGAGGATGTACGCATAGCATCAGCACACGTAGCATATAGGATTATTTTTCGGGTAGTGGTGTTTTTTCCAGGACGTGTTAGGGGATTGAAGTCTGTGAATCCTCTTTAGCTGCTCTGGGGATCACAGCTTTCCGAGGACTTCTACAATTTCTCAAAACCTGTGATCAAATGCCAAATAAATGAGCTAGGCAGTTGTCAAAAAAAGACTGTGGTGGCCGTTTAGGAAGGCAGGTTTTCAGGGCAATATCAGGGCAACTGATATATCATGTCACTGCTTGAAGGGAGATACCACAGCACACCGATCTCCTCAAAACGGACGGAAAGTCTGCTCCGGAGCCGGCAGCGATCAGTGTGAGTGATGGACCAGGACTCGGACATCCCCTGCTCGGTGCTAACGGGGCTTGGGGAAACGCCTGCTGACTCCGGCAAACGCTTTCCTGTGCGGCAGGATCAAGCGGGCAGAGAAAACGTGCCCTGCTGGAAGCACTGGGGAGGCAGCGGCAGCCCCCTCCGCCCCCCGCCCTTTTGCAGGGGAAGGGATTGATGGTCTTTAGCGGCTGTGGGAACGTGGGAGCCGCCCGCCCATCGCAGAAGTGGATAAATTAGCGCTTTATGCCCCGTTGTCTGCTGAGCTTAGCTGTGTCCATGGATAATGCACGCACTGGTTTGGAGGGAATTTATCGCACGCAGGGGAAGGATGAGAGGATAATCTTAGAAAAAGGCTTGATCTGCGCTAGCACATTAGTAAGACTTCGGGCTAGAAATTTGACAGTAAATGTGCCACCTCTGAATGCAGTCTATAAGTAAACTAAACCTGTTAAAGTAAATGGGCTGTAAGTCTGTTAATATAACATGCATTTGAGGATCCCGCACAGCCCCTACACAGACCTAGCCTTCATACTGTCCGCTCTTCTTCAGCAGTTTCTTCTCTTAATCATCGCTTCTCGAGCTGCCGTGGACTCAATCCAGTCGTCACACATCCCATTAGCATTAATGGGGTCTCGGGCCAGAAATGAACTTCAGCCGTAGACTGCAGGTCTGCTGTGCCAGTTGAATTTACAAATGAAGCAGCGCTGTGGAGAGAAGCCTTTGTGAGCGTTCCCACCGCCCGCCCGAGATGAAACCAGGAGATTAGTCACGGGTTTGAGGGCTTCGTGGCTATTCTGCAGCAGCAGCCTTGCACCCAAGTCTTGCACCCAAGATGCAAGTGAAAGTATTTGCAGGGGTTTGTTCCTCTAACGTGGCTTCAAGGGTAAACCCACTCATGTAGGATGGGGTGGACCCAAATCCAGGTGCTGCTGTAGGAATAAGCCCTGCTCATCACCCTTATGTGGAAGGAAGATACACATGCCATAGGTTACTATAATTAAGAAGATGTTAAAATACCCAGTTACTCCTCCTGGAATTAGACTTGCTGCTTTTAAAATTTCATTAGATAAGAATCTAAGTCACAGAGAATATATATACGCAATCACAGCTACACAGTTCAAAGAGCTCTGTCAAAAATGGGATGCCCAAAAATATGACCTACCTTTCCTTCCTTTTCAGATTTCCAGGGAGTTATTAAAAATTAAAGATGCCTTCAAGGAGCTTCCCAGAAAACTGTTAAAATGTAGGACATAGTGTACCAGCAGGTTACAAAATGAAACAACTTTTATGCAATGTATTGTGCTGCAAAGCAATTTTGTTCCAAGTATCTAAAGTATTTCAATTAAGAAAAATAATGATCAAGGACAAACAGCATTTTAGTAGGAAGGGATTAGATTATTTCTATGGTTACTGTGCTGGAGCTGCAACTAGAAAAAAAGTTTTAAGGTCCAGGTTACATTTACTTTTATTAAAAATTTGATGCTAATGGCCAATTTTTTGTACACCAAAAACTCTTTCCTTTTCTTTCTTTCTTTNATATAGAAGAGAGCTTAAGCTATGATGTAGCTTTATCGGTTTAAAGCTATTTGCATGTTTCACTGCTTTGGTACCAAACACGGTTAAGGTTTTGGCCTTTTCCATATTTAGGTCTTAACACATTTAAACTCAAATCCCATGGGTGGGCAAGCAGTGATAATATACTGTTGTTTCATTTTTTTCATTGAAGGTAAGCTCCATACAACTAACAGGGATAAGAGAAGTATATTAATTGATCATCCTACCAAACGTTTACATTAGGGGTTTGAGGGGTTTTTATGTGTTTGGGGGGAGGATGCGTGTTTTCTTTTAAATCAATAGGTTTCGGGGAGCACCACGGTATCACTATCCTTGTTTCACAGGCGGTTCAGGAACAAGGTGGTGTGCTTTCCGTTATCCAGCAGCCGGGCAGCACAGCAACTATACCCGGGTAAGCCAAATATCCTGCTTTGGGCTTATTTGATCCGAGGTGCAATAATTACTGGATAAATGGGTCTTGCAAGACCTTGAGGAAGCTGCTGTCTGTCAGCGCCTTCTCCTAAAAGCAGATTTTTCTGTTGTAATAGAACAAGGTGAAGCAAAATGGGGTGAATATAAAACACTTGTGGGTTCCTCCAGTCTCCCAGACC
Source organism: Burhinus bistriatus (assembly GCA_013397275.1). Taxonomy (NCBI): domain Eukaryota; kingdom Metazoa; phylum Chordata; class Aves; order Charadriiformes; family Burhinidae; genus Burhinus; species Burhinus bistriatus. Next base: position 1,341,448 of record VYXH01009403.1, read on the forward strand.
ACCAGCCTGCCAGGAAATGTCTTTCCAAAGCTATGGTGTCTTCTTTTCATATGTTGTCCCAGAGCAGTACCGTAGTAACTGCAGTTGATAGAGGAGCACAGTAAATGGTTGTACTTGTTTTTAGGGTTTGGGGATGGAAGTGGTTGCAATAGCTGTGCTTGAAAATATTTTTAAAGGTCATATAAAGATACTAAAAAATAATAGAAAATAGGTAAAATATTTGTAGGCTATTTTAACAACATTGCTATTCCTCGTCTCTCCCTGTCTGTAGAACTTGTAACAAGAACTGCATCTCTGTAATGTTAAAAATAATCAAAGCTCTCATTTTCTTTGTGAAGAAAGGAAATTACCTGAACTGGGATGGTTGCTCTTGTTGCTATACAAAAGATGCAAAAAATAGCAACCAGGGAGGGTTTCTCTGTGGCGTCCACACTCGCGGTGTCGGGGCTCTGGAGGTGCCCACCTCCCGGAGCAATGAGCTGTGCCCCTCTCCCGGCTCAGTCCCCTCTTTGGGTGGCCGGGGCACTGCTGAAGACTTCACCTCAATCGGCAGAAGTAGCTTTTGCCTTGCACAAAGGCAGAAAGCATACAGTACAGAAATAAATTTTTCGCTTTTTTAAAATGAAAAAGAAAGGATAAAAGATGAAGGAAGAACAGAGGAGCCCATATCTAACCCTCGGGCCGTTGTCAGTACCTAGTAAAGGTGATGACACAAGGACAGTAAAGTCCACTTTCTTATTCTGCCATATTAAAAGTTTGAGGGACAGTATTTGTTTTCGTTTCTCTGTTGGGGCAGGTGCTGAAACCTGCTGTTGATTGCACTAGCATTGCATTAAGATTCCGAAGACTCTGCTTGCATTTGGGTAACTGTTTGCTGAGTTTTTCTGCCTTCTCAAACCTGCAAGATCACCTTGCTCCTCACCTATTGCAGCACTTCAGCCAGCCTCGGCAGGAAAGAACCACAAATCGGTTTTGGCATTATGGCATTTCACATTCAAATTAATTAGAATATGGGTTTGTTTTTACAGAGGTGTTGGAGCTTGTCCTTCCCCTCCCTCCTCCCCCAATTAAAAATTTAAAATGTTTTCTTGTAATTCTCATTGACTGATTTGTAGCTTAATTGCACCAGGCGCCTTTAGATTGCCACAGTCTGGCCAGATGCTTTGAGATGCGTACTGACACCCTTGCTCTGCCAGTAGACCGTTTTGCTACATTAGAACTTCATGCTAATTTCATATTTAGTAAAACACTAGCCATGGGCAGCCGTCAGCTTCTGAAGAGGAAAGAGGGAGCTGAAGGTGGAGCTGGACACAGTGTGCCTGGTGGGACCCAGTGCAGGGATGGGGAATTGCTGGAGGGTTGGGCAGCGGTGGGGTGGGGACGGTGGCCATCGCCTCAGGGGTGCTGGGACCCTTGTGGCTAATGGAAGCTGAGGACAGTGCCATTTGGCTGCTTCTCGGCTGCCACCAGGAGGGTCTGGAGGTGACCAGTGACCTGATGGAGCGTTGGTGGGGGTAGAAAGGATGTGGTACTTGTTCTGCAGATTTCCTGTGAGAAATCTTACCATGTGGGATTGCAAAGAACCTGGTTCCTTCCAAATTGTTGTGCTTGCTTGTATTTTGACAGTTTGTTTATTGTGGATCCTCAGACTGGTCAGGAAAATTCAGTTAATATTCCTTTTTCTCTCTTGTCCAGCTAGGAAAATTATTTGGATAGGATGTCTGGGGTTTTATTACTATTATTGTCAAACTAAAATAAAATAAGAAATAATCAAATAGAAATGATAACAAAATAGGGGATTATAATACGGGATCTTCTGAAGTTTTAGATAAGGTGATAATTTTTGCCTTGCTGCACTAGCAACACTTTCTAGACTATACTTTCCTTCCTACACTGGGTTTGAATGGAAAATAAGAAATAGTGTCATCATCTCCACACAATTCTATTACTAAATTGTCAGAACATAGTCATATTTCTGGCAGCAATGATTCAACTCCATTTCCACCTCCACATGGATCAGCAGTGACCTTGACATTCTTGGTCAATGCTCATGTAGAGATTGCTTGGCAGGCGCAGGTGCCAAGCTGTGGAATATAATTTCCTGGCGATGTATGGTATCTGGGTGTGTAATTGGCTTCTGGACTGTCCCTGCACAGCTATAGGGTCCTTTCCTGAGCCCCTCAGCTAGTAGTTTTTAATGACCAGGAAACCATGAACCATCTGTTTGTACAGAACTGTGGAACCACACAACTGTTGCTGGTTTTATGTATTTTGTACGCTCCTCTCAAAAAATATTTTAAGCGAGGTCCATTACCTAGTTTTTAAAATGGACTATCAGACCAGGAGTAGAGTTTTTTTAATTAGTGGCAAAGGTGGAATCGCTATCATGCAAGAGAACACTAAAAGGCAAAATTGCATAAGCAAGGTCTGAAAGTAAAATCTTTAGCCACAGCAAGTGTTTCAAGCTAAATCATGTCCCTGGGGATGAAATGACACAGTAAAGTAATGGATGTGAAAGATCTCCTCCCCTCTCCTTCCACTTGCTGCCGTGTCCACCAGTGCCTGGGCGGTTGTCCATTTGGCCATTGATGCCTTTCCCGGGTAGGTGTGTAGGGCAGCATGAGGTGCAGGTAGAGCTCTGGCTCCATTTCCACGTGTGCTGCCCAGCCCAGGGGGGAATAGGATGGGCCAGAAAATGTCCCGGAGCACGTGGAGAGGCTCCTCAGCGTGCAAGAGCCATGTGGGCAGCACAGCTATGCGCGTCTGTCTTGGAGCATGCCAAAATCCACAATTTTCTCATCGCAGGTTGTGACTCCATGAGAAGCGGTGAAGTGGCTGTAATTTCCAAGGAGGAAAGGCGTAAGAGATAAGGAGCAGCCTTACACCAAACCTCGCTGCTGTTGTAGGTGCTGTTCCTCAGGATGGCTGCAGGGACACGGGAGTTATTTGTCTAAAGCCTATTTCCACTGAAAGTGCGGCTTGCTCTGGAGCAAACCTGCTCTCCAGAGGGGAAAAAACCCTCATGATTAAAGGATAATTCAGGATGTACCCGCCAAAAAAAAAATTGTAATGTAACTGGAAAAGGTTTAGGGCAAGACAGTCCACAGAGAAGGGCTTTTAAAGTTGGTTTTTTCTGTTCAACTACTTGTGCGTACACTCGTCGCTCCCCGCATGCCTGGTGGTCATGGAGGGGAAGGTGGGGTGCGCCTCAGACCTGTTCACTTTTTCCTCTTCCAGTTTAGTGATATCAGAAATACACAAGCTAGAGAAATGGGTAAAACTTAATGCTCAATGAAATATATATCTGTCAATGCATGCATGAACATCTCCTTAGCTTAATGTCTTATTAATTATGCAGGGTTTTCAAAAGTCATCTTAAACTCATGTAATTTGTATGTGGGACAAGTTGAGAGAAGATAATGATATATTGACGTTGTCTCTTCACAGAGATAGTTAGTAATAAGGTAATAACAAATGTGCCAGATTTGCTTTCTTTCCCATTCAAGCAGTGTACTACCCGTCAGGGTTTTTTATTTCACAGCGTGAAGAGTTCATCTCCCTCAAGTCAGCAAAGTGCTGATCATAAGGGCAGCTTCGGGCTCCAGGTAACGAGAGGCGCTTAATACCCTGAAAGATCTTTTCTACATTAAAGTGACATTTCCACCTACTACCGTGGGTTTTTGATAGTAAATCCAGGCTCGGTATCATTTTTGTTGGAATCTATAAAACAACAAACTGAAGCAAATCCAGCCAGCTTATTGATCAGAGCTGGAGCCTCTTCTGTCTTGTTTTGGCAGTTATTTTCTCATGTTCTTGTCCTAAATATGAGCTGCTTTATCTGAATAACAGACGGTTGCATTTCTTTAAAAACAAAACAAACAAACAAAAAGTTATGATTTCAAAGACATTACTGAAAAATATTCCTATCTGCTTCTCACTGCCAATGACAGTCTTAGAGTGAAGTATTGATGAGGACTAGTGAATGTATGCAATAATTCAGCAGCAAATTAAACCTAGAATACTTAAACATCTGTTTCTTCACCAGTTCCATACATTTTGGACAGTTAGTAATTTACTTCCTTCATCAAGGACCTGCAGTAATATAATTGTATGTTCAAAATCTGTGTTCTGGATTTTCTTGTTTTCGTCTTTGTTAGTAGCAACACAGGGAGATGCTGACCAACCACAAGGATTGAATTAGTACCTAATGTGGAAGCTTTTATTGTTTTGATGGTTTTCTTGTGCTTGTGGAACTACTTCCTAATCTTTCGTGATCACTTTTTTTATTCAGCCTGGAGAAGAGAAGGCTCTGGGGAGACCCTAGAGCCCCTTCCAGTATCTGAAGGGGGCCTACAAGAAACCTGAAGAGGGACTTTTTACAAGGGCATGTGGTGATAGGATGAGGGGTAGTGGCTTCAAACTGCTAGAGGGGAGATTTAGATGAGATAGGAGGAAGAAATTCTTTGTGTGAGGGTGGCGAGACCCTGGCCCAGGTTGCCCAGAGAAGCTGTGGCTGCCCCATCCCTGGAGGTGTTCAAGGCCAGGTTGGACGGGGCTTGGAGCAACCTGGTCTGGTGGGAGGTGTCCCTGCCCATGGCAGGGGGTTGGAACCAGATGAGCTTTAAGGTCCCTTCCAACCCAAACCGTCGGTGATTCTATGATCCTTTAATAGGTTAAAACCTCATGAGTGCCTACTTCATTTCTAGGACAATCTGTAAGAGAAAATAAACTCTGACTGCAACCACTAAGGTTTGGTTACGTGAGCCGTTAATGAATTTGTATCTGATTAGGGTACTAGCGCTACATACAATTATTTTTCCTTTTTTCCTCCGGTGAATTGTACAAGTTGTATGTGTGGAAATACTGATTTGTTTATGAACTCCTTTAACTCTCAGGGACAGCAGAGGCTTTTTGTGTCTCAGGGGATGCTCTGGAAGTGTCTCAGGCTCTGGCTTTTATGGAGGACTGGATTCTCTGGAGTAGACAGCCAACAATAGCATCAGTTTTCTACTGTGCACTTTGCACTGGAAATGTCTGCCCGTTTCCCATCAACAGACTGAAATGGAGTGAGACGAGGCAGGTACGTGGCTTTTTAAGTATGGTTTTAATTTTAGGTCCCAGAAGACTCATTGTAAATAGATGCAGCTGTATCTACGTGGCTGTGCTCAGTGGTCCACATCTGAACTGAAGTCATTGCAATGTTCTTTTTCCTCAGAGCGACCAGTTATGCAAAGTGAAGCTTTACCTGAGTAGGGATTAGGATTTTTCATGTTTAGCTCAAACCATTTAATGGGAAGTGATCTATCTGGGGAGGGAGGGGAAAAAAAAGCAAAATAAAAAACCCCCTTAAACATAAGCATCTTATTTTAGAGCTGTGTCTTTCAGAAAGACTAAAAGTTGTTTTCTTTCTGCCAACACTACTTTGTTTAAAATCAGCTTATGTTTAGAATACAATAAGGAGGAGGAAGAAGAACCAGATTCAATAATTTTCTTAGGCTTCTAGTAATTGTTCCTTACTTTATTACTTGCCAAAGTGCCAGAATTGACAAATTATCCAATAACACAAAACTGAAGGCAACATTGCAGTCCTTGTAAAGCTGGATTAGTTTATAAAGTATCCCTGTTGTGTTTCATAAAATGAATAACTAATATTCAGCAAACCTGTTGCAGATTCTTTTCCCCCTTCTTTCTTCTTTTTCTTTCCGGCACTAAAAGGAGCAGAAAGTTAGACATTTATTTACTTGTCAAAAGAGAGGAAATTCTTCAAAAAGAAAAATTGTGTGCTACCTACACCATTTCAGGTTGCGAAAGGAAATGCATTGGATTTCCCGTCTGCCTGCCACTGCTTTGGGTAGCTGTGTTGTATTCCTGGCGGGGGGGCGGGGATGGGCAAGGGGATTGAGGCTGGGGCTGTTGCAGTATAGTAATTTTTTTTCCAAAGGGTAATACTGAAAATTTTGCAGTGAATTACTAAGTGCTATATCTTGAATTATAACTAACAGTTGATTTAATATTAATCTTAGAATTTGCTGAGGGCTATTGCAGGAAAGCATAATGCATCAGAGCTGGCAGTTGTGGCTTTCTGGCATTTTTATTATTATTTTTTTTTTTTAATACTGTGAACGGCAGACAGAGGCTGCTGTCTCATGCGTATAGGGGTGCACATTTGATGTGCCTTATTGTATTGCAAAGGATGCCCAGAGACAACAGCGTTCCTGCGGAAATCGGTGCTCCCGTGGGAAACCCAGTGCTGAGCTGCAGTAAAGGCGGCAGATTAGGTGCTGCATGGAGAAGTTTTTGGATGAGTTTTTTATGTTTTGCTAACTTTGTGTTTGGGGTAGGTGAAGCAGAGCGCTCCACAGGGAGCACTGCAAGAGCCTCACTGATGCGGGAAGGAAGCAGTGTTAAGTCCCGATTTTATATACGCATGCGCTGTAAGAACTGAAGTGTAGCAGTGTGTGTGTGCATTAACCCAGCTGCACGGCTTCCAAAATAAAGCGGGGCTGAGTTTGATGGTTCGTACTGGGGGGCAGGGCGAATCTGCGCTTCTTGAATTGCTCTGCAAAGCCGCCCCTCCTCATCTCCTTTGCTCGAGGGGTGTAGAGAGGGTGCGAACAATTCTGCGGTACTTTATTCCGCCTCACAGCAAAAATAGTCTCATTCTGGCCCAACACTAGGCAATTTAATAATTAAGAAATATTTTATGGCCCAGATATCTGTAAGAAAGAGCAAGTGCAGGTCATGGGGAAAGCACACTGAAAGCTGTATTTAAGTTAATTTGATTTGATACTGGTCCCTGCAGCCCGTTCCTCTGGTGTCACGATGTGCAGCCAGAAGGATGTTCTCCTTCATGGCAAGTTTCAGCACACACAAAGTCCTGAACTTGCATTTAACGCCTGACACAGAAGGAGGCAACCTGACCACACCTAATTCCGTGTAATTACAGTTTGTTTCAGGCTCTTGCTTCCCAGGAGAACGAGCTGATTGAAGTCGCTTTACCACGTGCCACTAAAGGACCATCCAGATCTTTGACTGATCCTCTCTGAATGCTTTTTTAAAATGGTAACTGGTATTTTACAGCGCCATTAATGTGCCAGGTCACCCCTGAATGCTTTTATGAGTATCTCTACGTAACAAGGTACCCAGATTAATTCTGAATGTGCTTGCTCACAAAGGAAGGGGCATCATAGTAACGTTAATGAATCAGACCGTAACAGTGCATATGTCCTGGTTTGCAACAAAACTAATCAACCAAATTACGTTCGTGCCCAAACCATACAGTGCTGGAACAGTCAATGCTGCCGGGGCCACCTCTGCAGCGTGCTAGCACCTACAGCATCTATAACTCCGAGCTAGCTCCCTCTTCCAGTTATGATAAGAGCTGCAAAACCCAAGCAGGGTCAAAACACAAAGAACCTATCAATCGTTATATTCAGTCATTTATATTCAGCACCTACCCGTAGGAAAACCGGCACAAGATAATTAGGTACGGTTTATGCTAAAAGTACAACTACTCCGTAGGACTGGAGTTATGAGACTTCATTAGGGACAGGTTTGAGACTGGCACTTACCTTGGCAAAGTGCTAATGGAATTTGCCAGTGACACAGGACCGAGCGAGGTATTGCCAGTGCAGAGGAGGTTTGGTATATAGGAAGAAATAGATGACTGGAAGGGCTACAGTAGTGAAAATAATATGAATAATAACAAAAGGTACAAGATTATGCGCTTTGGGACTTAGAAATGACAAATTTCTGCCATAACTGGAAAATTACAGTTGTAGATGATGGAGGAAGAGAAGGACTTCAATATTCAAGTAGAGCTTTTCTTGCAAACCAGAACTTGGTGCAGCTATGCAAACCCTTGCACGGAGGATGCTGTTCACAATTCTGGTCACAATTGCTCAAAATGAATGCTAATCGGAATAGGTGTGGAAAAGGACTTTCCATCTCCCCCATCAGCATCACAGCATGAGTTTCAACAGGATCCCAAAAGGACTCAGACAAAACAGCCCAGTGGAGCCGGAGAAGAGGTCAACTTGTTTTCTGCAGACGCTTTGGGGTGGAATACCAGCAGGCGACTACAAATCCAAAGGAATGGTAACGTGCAGTCAGATCAGCACGAATTTCTCCTGAGTGAATTGATGAGGACCTGGAACGCCCATTCTGTGGGAATGAACCATGCAACGAACCTCACCAGCGGCAGTGTGGAGACATCAGCCGACAAATGAAATGGGGCGTTGTGGTCGCCTGTGCTAGCCAGGGACCCGGGGAGCCAGGCTGGAGTCTTGATGCTCTACACTGATTCTCAAGCCAGGCTATGCTTTTGAAAGGCCCGCCATGCAATTTTGGTGGTTAACAATACTGCAGACAGTCCATCTCTCTGTTCCCTTTGTTAGCAGCATAGGTGGTTTGCTAATTAGGAGAGGGGCAATTTGTTCTCTCCACATGGAATAAAAAGCAGATAGGACAAAATTTAATAGAAAATCTTGAAGTGTCTTCTGGGATTGCAGCACTGGAAGGGGAAGGCAAAGCATTGGTAATGTTTGGGGTTTGGTTTTTTTTTTTTTTTTTTTTTTTTTTTTTTTTTTTTTTTTTTTCAGTTTTTTGTGTGTGTGATGCATTTATGTTACCAGTGTGGCCAAGTCCCCGAGGAGAACATCAGGCAGTTGAGTGTATTTTGAGGTTGTGGTGACAGCCATCATGTTCCCAGGGCTCTGGAAAGAAATCAGGAAGGTGCTGACTGCTAATAGCTTGGCAAGTGAGCAGAAATTTTAAAAAGCTCCCTTTTAAATCTGTGCAAGACTAGAGCTACCCCTCAAAGTGGCCCATACCGACAACTAAATCTTCCATTTTCTCTTCAGCGTGCAATTTCACAGCAGTCTGATTGCTCTTCCACGGCATTTTCATCATGCTGTACAAGAAAGGAGAAAATTACTAACAATTAGCTGAACTCTGCAGTCTTCACTCAAGCAGAACCCCATTGCCTTCACTGGGAACACTTCCCGGGATTAGATTCAGACTTCTTCCCCACTTATCATTTGGGAAAGGGCTGAACAGAACCCCTGTGGGACCCCAGCACAGTGCTGGAAGAAAAGATCTGTTTCATTCTTGTTATTAGATCTTTTTCATTCTTGTTATTGGATGCATATAGAAAAATTTCTAGAGAATACGGTATTTTGATAAGAGCATGTATGACACCTGTGAATACATTTGATTAAAGCAAGACTTGCCACCAGCAATGATCTGGAGAGGCAGATATGAGAGCAACACCCTATAAGTGATTGGGAAGATCATTTCATGGAAGATTTTAACTTTTACAGTACTGTGGTTGTTTTGTGTGTGTGGTGGTTTGGTGGTTTTTTGATTTTTTTTTTTTTTTTTGTGGAGTACATTTCCATGTGTGATGTAAAGAAAGCACATAATCAACCAGCACTACTTAATCCAACTAAGTATAAAGTGAAGGAGTAAAAAAAATACACCTGGATAAAATGATGGGCCTTATGTCTGTTACTGTTAAGCACTTGGGAAATGTTCATCCAGGACGCCTTTGGGAATGACAGCTTCCCAGATGCTGATGTCTGATGCATTTGGGATTTCTTGCCTGCAGGGGATTTCTGTAGGTTAGATAAGCGCTTTTACTGCTAACCTGTGAAGTGGGGAAATACCTGAACTCCACAAGAAACAAATAGACGATCCTGTGCAGGTATCTAATAATAATTTTTTTAAAAAAAAAATATTTGGAGTCCTACCTATTGGGGGACCTTACAGGTTGTAGCCTATGCAGGGAATTGAAACAAACTCCATTTTTAAGCGTTGATCCCTATTTTATCCTTACCCTTGGGAAGCAGCAAGCTGCCTACCTGCTGCAGAGCCGCTAAGGTGAGTGAGGGGCACGTGTGGATTTTGCTGTCCCCGTGCCCAAGGGGCTGGGGATCAGCCAAGGCAGCTCCTGCCGCAGGGGCACCACCGGGAACGGGGGGCAGCTCCCCAGCCCACGCTCGGCTCCTGCAGCCCAGACGTGTCTTTTCCGCTGCCCCCAGCGATGCGCAGCTTTGGCAGGCACTCATTCTGCCTACGCCAGGTGCCCTGGCAGAGGCACGAGGAGGTGGTGAGGACCTTCGTGTCTGTTCCTACCCCGCTTCTCAGAGCAATCGGGTTGAACGAGGTCCTAGATGAGCTCCCGAGACAGGTAACTCATCCCCATCGTTATCTAACAGAACATCTTTTAAAACCAGCAGGGTGGGCGTAATTTAGATGGCTGTGACCATTTCTGTGAGCTGCCAGCACTGGTGATGTAGAAGTGGAGGGAAGTTTTGGGGAGGTAAGTGCTTTGATAACCTGTCAGCTGCCGTGAAAGCCAGAGACGGAAACATCTGTGTTTGCAAAGCTGATGCTGCTGGCTGAGACGGATGTTTGGGTTTTTTTGGAACAACATCCGGCAATCTCTGACAGTCGTGGCATCGCTGGGACTCTGTCCCCACGTCAGCTGGTGCCATCTGTAGGGAGGACTCTGCAGCTCCTGTTGCCTGATTAATTCTGGTATTTTCTTCTCTTGGGTGGTAGCACTTTTCTTTGTTACTGCATTTTATCACCATCCTTCACCCCTCCAGGCATTTCTCCACAATATATTTTTCATGACTCTTGCAGCCAAATGACATTTTTCTCTTCCACCTCCATCTCCTCGCTCCGCTTGACGGGGGGCTTTGTCCTGGCTGGGGGGCGTGCTGAGCTGCCCAGGACCGGGGTGGGCAGGGTGAGTTGGGCTTTTCCCCCAGGGTAAGGGCGAGCTCGGCTGGGCTGAGCTCTCCAGGAACAAGCACATCCTTAAAACAGCTTTTCTTCTACAGCAAGGAGGGTGCAGCCGTTACCAGGGTGGGTGCCACCATGCTCAGGTTCAGCTCTGCTGCTGGAGGGGCAGCAAGACTCTTTGCTGTAGATATCAGTACAGGTGTAGTCTAAATTTAGTCTCCGGTTAGGAATGGTAACATGAATATTTTTGAGTAAATCTGGGACTAATAAAGAAAAGTCTGTTCTTGCATCTGATTTGTCTTTTGCCTGACAACAGAAAGAATGAACTATTCCCATAGTGTTTGACAGTCCTACAAGACCGTCAGCTCGTTCCTACCAGTTAAAACCCATTTGTCTTTTCATTAGTTTAAACTTACAGGAAGAAAAATCTTTTTGTTAAGCAAAGAGGCATTTGCAAACATCAGGATTTAGAAAACAGTTATTCTTGCATGCTCCTAAACCCCATGTTTTTTCCTTTCTTTGTTTTCAAGTGTAAAAATGACAGGAAGGTCGATGTGACCGTGGCTTAAAAATTGGGACCATGAATTTGACAAATGCTGCAGCCTCACATGATTTTACTTCCATGAATAATTTTTTGCTTCCAACAAGAACCACTTCTTGAGGAGAAGCGGCTGACCCATGGAGCCCTTCTAAAAGACGCTCTGATAACTCATGTGTTTTCCCTTCAGCAGGGCCATTTGTTTGTGTGCTTGACATTTGTCCTATGTTTTTGTGCCACCTACTACAGCTCCCTGTGATTGAATCACTGCTTCCCTTATAATTTCTCTGTTCCCTGACTTTTTCCAGTGAACTGAAAAAACTTTCATTTTTGTTTGCTGTTGATCAGATAATCCCCAGGTCTGAGCTGCTCTGACGTACCTGGGACTGCAGGTTGATGTATTGGAAAACAAACACGTGTAAGGAGCAGTTTATGCTTTTTTCCCTATACTTACACAATGTTTTAATATGTGCGATACATTTTTGATGCATTGCAATTGACAGTAATTACATTACAACACATATAGCATGTGTTTCCAGGAGGGGACTCTGAGAAAGCAAAACAACTGGTAATTCTTTTGAAAATACTCAGCTCTGCTCTCTTCCCCCTCAAAAAACCCCTCGGTTGTAGGTGAAATAATTGGTTTGCAACTAGTGCCTGAACACCTTCAACAAATTTTAAACATTTTCACTATTTACATTTTTTTCAAGAGGGCAAGCAGCCATTTCTCAGTTTTGGTGAAGATAAATGCATGCTTTTGCATGAAGGATTTCCTTTAGCTCTTGCCTTCCTTGACTGGTTTGGTACCGAAATTTCGGAGAAGGGCAGGCGAAGGGATGCTGCGGCTCCAGAAGCGCTTCCCAGGTACCATGTGTGGTTCTCCCCTCAGGGCGGTTACGTCGCACGGGCTTTTTTCTTCAGCATGATAGGAAAATCTGCCGCTGACTAATTTAGTAGCCATTAAGTCACCATTCTGATATTTCCCAGTCAAAAGTTTTCCTGGCTGAGCGCTGCAGCTGTTAACTGGCGACGGGGGTGAAATGTTGGGTATGTGGCAGCCAGGAAACGGCGGCCCTTTGCCAGGGACTGCACGGTCCTCTCTTTTACATCTCGATATTCTGGGGGAGAAACAATGTGGAAGTATCAGTCCGCAATAGCTAAATTATTGTACTGGGTTTGCGTGGCAAGGTTTTGGTAGCAGGGGGGCTACAAGGGTGGCTTCTGTGAGAAGCAGCTAGAAGCTTCCCCCACGTCCGACAGAGCCAATGCCAGCCAGCTCCAAGAGGGACCTGCCGCTGGCCAAGGCCATGCCCATCAGTGATGGTGGTAGCGTCTCTGGGATAACATAGTTAAGAAGGTGGGGAATAAAACCTGCACAGCAGCAACCAGGAGAGAGGAGTGAGAGAAACAGCTATGTAGAAACCAAGGTCAGTGAAGAAGGAGGGGGAGGAGGTGCTCCAGGCACTGGAGTAGAGATTCCCTTGCAGCCCATGGTGTGGCAGGCTGGCCGTCTGCAGCCCACGGAGGTCCATGGTGGAGCAGATATTCACCTGCAGCCTATGGAGGACCCAACGCCAGAGCAGGGGGATGCCTGAAGGAGGCTATGGCCCCATGGAGACCCTGCGCTGGAGCAGGCTCCTGGCATGACCTGTTGGTCCCATGGAGAGGGCAGCCCATGCTGGAGCAGGTTGCTGTCAGGACTTGTGACCCGCTGATGCTGGAGCAGTCTGTTCCTGAAGGACTGCACCCCATGGAAGGGGACCCATGCTGGAGCAGTTCATGAAGAACTGCAGCCCGTGGGAAGGACCCACTTTGGAGAAGTTCATGGACAACTGTCTCCCGTGGGAGGGACTCCATTCCGGAGCAGGGTAAGGGTGTGAGGAGTCCTCCTCGCGAGGAGGAAGGAGTGGCAGGGACGTGTGATGAACTGACCACAACCCCCATTGCCAGTCCCCCTGTGCTGCTGGGGGAGGAAGTGGAGAAAATTGGGAATGAAGTTGAGCCCAGGAAGAAGGGAGGGGTGTGGGGGGAAGGTGTTTTAATATTTGGTTTTATTTCTCATTACTCTAATCTGATTGCATCGGTAATAAATTAAATTAACGTCCCCAAGTCGAGTCTATTTTGCCCATGACGGTAATTAGCAAATGATCTCTCCCTGTCCGTATCTCGACCCACCTGCCTTTTGTTATCTTTTCTATCCCCTGCCCACCTGAGANTGACCTGTTGGTCCCATGGAGAGGGCAGCCCATGCTGGAGCAGGTTGCTGTCAGGACTTGTGACCCGCTGATGCTGGAGCAGTCTGTTCCTGAAGGACTGCACCCCATGGAAGGGGACCCATGCTGGAGCAGTTCATGAAGAACTGCAGCCCGTGGGAAGGACCCACTTTGGAGAAGTTCATGGACAACTGTCTCCCGTGGGAGGGACTCCATTCCGGAGCAGGGTAAGGGTGTGAGGAGTCCTCCTCGCGAGGAGGAAGGAGTGGCAGGGACGTGTGATGAACTGACCACAACCCCCATTGCCGGTCCCCCTGTGCTGCTGGGGGAGGAAGTGGAGAAAATTGGGAATGAAGTTGAGCCCAGGAAGAAGGGAGGGGTGGGGGGGGAAGGTGTTTTAATATTTGGTTTTATTTCTCATTACTCTAATCTGATTGCATCGGTAATAAATTAAATTAACGTCCCCAAGTCGAGTCTATTTTGCCCATGACGGTAATTAGCAAATGATCTCTCCCTGTCCGTATCTCGACCCACCTGCCTTTTGTTATCTTTTCTATCCCCTGCCCACCTGAGGAGGGGAGTGATAGAGCAGTTTTGGTGGGCACCGGGCATCCAGCCAGGGTCAGCCCACCGCAATGATACTTAACGACTGTTGCATGGGTCACTGTCTTTAAACACAATTATTCCTGCATGGTTCAAATTTTGTGAGAAGGGCACAACAGGAATATCATCAATGGGATACAATATATCTTAAAGAACCGTAAATATATTGAAAGCGATGCGGAATTTGGTCATTAGAGGTGTTGAGTTGAGTTACCTTCAGCTCTGTCTTACTCCAAGAAAGACTGAGAGCATAAAACACTTTTGAAGATGGGATCATACGGGAAAGATGGAGTTGCTCTTTTGAAGCGTATGGAAACCTCCTGCTGCTATTCATCCCCAGAATCCGGTGGTGGGATGCAGCACCGCCACAGGAGAGACGCACACCCCCCAGCACGTTGCCTGGAGCTTGTAAAGAGAATTAAATAACACTGTCTCTGATTTTTACTTTTTTTTTATTTATTTATTTACTTTTAAGAAATACTTCTTCTCCTTAAGATACAACTTTATACAGCTCTCGGTATTTTATAAGGGGTTGGACTCTGGTTATTTGGTGAGCTGAGGCTGTGTCTCTTCCTCTGTGAGCTCTGAGTGTTGGTGTGCAGCCTCCAGCCTGCCTGCATGGCAAGAGGAAAGAAAGGGCCAACGCAGCAGCCATTCCAGGCTTCCATCAAAACGGAAGTCCAGGAAGTTTTGGAGGTGAGATTGGGTGCGTTTGCACGACAGTTCAACAAAACTTGGAAGTGTTTGCTCCTGCCCAGCTGACCACCTGCTCCGCTCAGCAGACAGTCCCCCAGGAGCTTCTCCAAAGACTTCTGAAGCATCTGAAAGCAGTGGGAGCAGGCGGATTAGCTTAACCTTAGAGTCTGGACTATTGATTAATTCAGGTGTCCATGCAAACCAATCTCCACGTTATATCTCTGTCTGAGAGATTACGAATAACAGGGTCAATTCATAACCTCTTCCAAGCTTCCATGCAACTTCAGCCAGGACAAAAATATTTCTTTCTACTTACACCGTTATTACCACCCAGATGGCTACAAAGATACAGAATTATAAAACTACTTCTATAATTAAGCTGCTTTTTTACTGCATGATTTATAGACCTGTGACTAGGAGACCCTTCTCTAATAAAGGGTTTTTCCAAATGAATTTGCATCAGTTTCATAGGTCACACTTCCCACTTCAGTTCTTTTGTCTGCCATTTGCTATGGCTGTTAAACAGCTTTAAAATTAAAGTGTGATTATTCAGAAATCACTCCATAAAACATTATATGCCATTTGCCACCGGTTTTTCCTTTATGTCTCGCACTAGGCAAAAGAAACTGCTGAGTCTGAACCAGCAATGGAAAGTTCATTATGGATAATTGTTGGTTAGATAGGAAAGTGAATTATAGAAAAGAGATCAGAAACATCTAATTCTCTTCACTATGGACATGACACTTTACAGATGGGGAGGGAGCATGCAGCTTGCAGTACCATTGGTGGCGCCGAGATTACTAATAGATCTCTTGCTAATGCAGACTGACAAATACGGGACAAATTGTAGAATATTTCACTGCTGTTACCAAGCGTGTTTCCTTTGTTTATCTTCTGGAAGATGAATGAATTAATGGTAAACTGTGTTTTTAAAGAAAAAAATGTATTGGTGATAATGCAGGGTGGGTGCTCTGCTGAGGGGGAAGGTGGGGTTTTGACTATCTGGATAAACAGCTTTAGATCACTTATCTTTCTGTCTTCAGGTTGATCTCCTGATACTATTGGTCTGATGAGGCGCGTCTTATTCCTATCCCAGGTAATGCAGAGAGGCAGATGCCATCGCACACATCCCAAAATGCGGCCAGCTTGTGGTGAAGTGCTTTTATGGACCAGGTCATCCTTCTCAAGGAGTGAGATAGAGAGAACGATAGAAAATTGTAGTTGCTAGTGTCTTTTTCTTAGAATAATGAAATGCTAAAACAGTATCAAGAGCCTCAGCAGCCTCAGTATTACTATTATTTGGCTTGCCTGAATGCTTGTGTATAGGATGGTGTTACTCCATCAGGGGGAAGTGAAAGTATGAGAAAGCAGGGATCTGGGAAAGGATTTAATTATTTAGAGTAGGATGGTAGGGAAAATAGAAGGAATTAAAAACAAAGCAAACAAACCTCCCCCCCAAAACCCGACCAAAAAATAGAAGGAATTATAACAAAAAAACCAGAAGGAATTAAAATCAAAACATTCAGTTAGGGGAGAAAGAAAGTAAACTTTTCTCCTCTGTCTTTATGTAACTGTGCTAGCAAAATCAACCATTCAACAAATAATGAGTAGGGATATTGTGAGCTGGAAAAGAGGTCAAGTCGTCCTCCCATAACCAGTGCATGAAAATGGGGAAAGGAAAAGGCCAATCAGTAAAAGAGTGAAAATGTCAAGAAAATAAAGATGTCTTCTAAAGTGTGGGGACTTTAGAGTTAACCTAAAAGACAGAATGTTCTGTTGAAGCTAGTGTGCAAGGTTAAACCTGTACATATTTCTCTCCCCCCAAAGTCTGCTTTTTCCAAGCCTCATTAACCATTTTCTGAACATTACAATCATTACTCTTCTGCCAGGTTATATCACATTTTTCAACCTTTTAGGTACAGACCTTAGAATTATTGATCCAATGAATCATAGTGACTTAGGTGCTGGCTGCTGCTGAAACACTTCTGTGGAAACCAGGATGTTGGCTAAATATCAAACATTTTTTTTTTCTGAATATTCTTTATGTAAGTATTTTTCTGCATGGAAGAGGCAGCGGCACGGGGGCATCACCTCTTTGCAGTTTCTATGGTGCTGCATGATGTTTAAGGCATCTAATGGCAGTGATGCACAAACACCAAAAAAAGCGCCAAACAGATATATTTTTTTCTTCATTACTGAAAATAATGAGATCTGTATACCATAGGGGCATTCTCTACTCAATATCTGAGGCTGGTGATATTATTTTGGCATTTTACTTGCTAACTGAGTTCATTTGGCATGCAATGGGAAGAGTATGAACAAGGTCTGACCAACCTCTTGGGGTGGTAACCTCCAGCAAAACCAGGGTTCACAAGAACCCCCCATTTGCGCCATCACAATGACTGTTGTTTACGTGTCGGTAATACCTACGGTGCTGCCGTAGATGTGATAGACGCAGATAAGCATTGGGGATCCTTTTTTTTCATGTGTTTTGGGAATGCCAAAAGACTAAGCTATTTGCGTGAATAACTGATTTTTGACTGAGCTACAGGAAAACGCTGCCTTAGCTGCCAGAGGGCACATGTGTGCATCGCATTCGGAGCTTTGGCTTTTTGTCTTGTAATCAGGATTATGGTACTTAAAGAATGGGCCTAGACTTTATCCACCACACAAACGATTAGTATAATTTGAAAGCTAGAATAAACATGCGGCCAGATGTGATACTCTCCCAGGCTGCGGTGATGGTTATTGAACCTGGCCATGAAAAAGTGAAATAAGGTCTTTTAAATGAAATCAACACTAGATGAGGTGTGAAAAGTTATTCTGTTCCCGATATATGTACCCTAATTACAGACCTGTTCATAAATTTTGATTGGCTTCTGTAAGAGACTTGACAAGACAATAATGATGAACTAATTAAAGCTAAGATATTAAAGATTCCCAAGCACCTCCTCAGCCTGAGATGAGGCATCAGAATGAATCCGGTAACACTCAGCTCTGGTGTACTGGTCTCAGATTGGATCCAGGGGTATTTAGGGAACAAATGCGTAGGAATTTGTCCGGGGGCAGGCCTGAAAACAGGCTCTATTTGATAAACAGAGTGTAAAGAGAAGGCTTGAAGGATCGTACCTGTAGAGCAACGTATTATTTTTATTGCCATTGTTTCAGTGCCTGCAGCAGGACAGGAACAACCACCTCCTGCCTGGAAGAGCCTGAAACCCAGACAAGGCAGGGATGGCACAGATGCTGCCTGCCTTGCTCCTGTTTCAAGTTGCTCCAGGGAACTTGTAACAGAGTTAGGAACAGGATGTTCCGAGTCTCAGACTAGTACTTGAACATCAGGTTTCTTTGTCTTCTATCTCGAGTACTTCACATTTGGTTTTCTGTGGTACCCGGGCTTCTTAAAGCTGCCAGAAAAACCCCGCACCTTCCCCTGGCATCCCCGAGACAGGAGTACAAGAGTATCCCCCAAATAATATGAATGAGATATGTTCTCTTCATTAATAATCGGATAAATTATAATGATCTTTAAAAATACCAAATAAGCTAATTATATTGTAAACACTTTTTCTTTTGTGTTTACAGAATGAAATGCATAATTCACGAGCTTGACAACTCCCAGCACTAAACTGGGATTACAAAACCGCATATGGATATCCAGTTTACCACAAAATATACATTGGCAATGAACTTAAGACAACATATTTTGGCAGATCTGAGCTGCTCTCTGGAAGGCTCAAGAGAAATGAGCTGTATGATCTATTTTGCGGAGGAATGTTTTGATAGAATATTCAACAGAATTTCCCAATTCACTTTTATCTGTTTTGTTTTTAAGAATAAAGAGATTGAAATAGTTAATAATTTTGAATGAAATGAACTTTTCTTTAGCAAAGCAAACAACAACAAAAAAAAAAGCTGTGGTAATTCTCTTGCAGCTTTCCAAAACAATTAGGCGGTAATGACTGCTGAAGAGATTTTCATGTTGTTTCAAACACTGGTTGGAACAATTGGAAGCTACAAATTTTTCTCATTGTGACTTTATTATCTGAAAGGAAATGACTAATTTGGAGTTTGTTATTATTGTTTTATAGTCCATGAAATATAAGTATATAAGTAAACATTTCCATGAATTTAAATTTATAAAATACATAATGTGAAATTGTTAAAAATTAAATAGTTCTTTAGCTGAGACTGAGCCAGGCTAAATTATAAGCAGGGCTGAAATCTGTGATTTCCAGTACTCCAGCACAGCCTGCCTGGATTGGAGCTGCTGGCAGGTCCCACACTGAAGTTAATCCCATTGATGCCCCTGGGGCCTCGACCTTGGCTGGCCGCACGGCTCGGTTCTCTCGGTCTGGGGGTCGGGGGCTGCCGGCCCGTGCCCCGCTGCGGCGCGAGGGGCTGGCGGTCCCACCTGCCCGGCACTGCCAGCCCGGGATGCTCTCCCTGCAGCCTGGACCTTGTCAGGACAGTGAGACAGATGCTGTAGGCAGCGCACGCGCAGCCAGCTTCTACTGTATTATTATCATTGTATTTATGCAATTAAAGAAACGCTCTCTCTTCCTAGGCCTGTTTTCCATAGCATCTTGTTCTCCGAGGTCAAACATATTGTAAGCACAGGCACCTTGGTGAGCAAAGCATCTCTACGTTCTCTGGTCGTAAGGTGGACCTCGAGCAGACGTCTTCACAAGGCAGAAGTGGTGAGGACCGCCGAGGGCCCAAGGAAGATGTGAACCTGGTGGGTACTGCTGTGAGAGGTGAGGGTTGGCCCCAGGTGTTTTGTAGATAACACAGTTTATCCTACTTATTCACCACCATCCTTCCTTATTCACTACATCCCTTCCGAGAGGAACATCTAGATTATCAAAACCTCCCCGTAATTCATTTAAAGATGGCCTATGTTTAAGAATCATTGTGTATTGCCTTTCAGTGAGACTGCTTACCCTGAAATTATTATTTTCTATCTCAATTTGAGTATATGAATGAGTAATAACATGAAAAACATTTGAAAGAATGGGTTCCTCGCCTTTTAATGATCGTTGATTAAAGTAGTTCCATTAATAGTAATGCAAAGCACTTTTTTCTGTATGGATTCTCTAGCATGTCTGGATTTATACTGTAGCCTTTTTCTTCCTAGAAACGCCAATATAAATCTTGCTCCTTTGCATGTCGGCCCAGGGTCTGCCTCGCTGCAGCCTGTTGGTTCTTTAGGAGCTCTAATCTGTTCTTTGACTCTCATCCAGCTGTACTGCCCCAGGTAACTCCGTACAACTACGCACCAGATGCTCTTTCTGGCATTTCACCTTGCTCCTCACCTCACCTGCACTCTTTAACTGTCCCTGAGCTCTACCCGAGAGGAATTTTTCCAGGCTATTTTGATCCTCATCCAGACCATATGTATTTCCTTACCTTTCAAGTGCAGTAAATGTGCTGCTGGAAGCGGACGTCCCCGTCGGTCGCATCCTGCCCCTTCTTCCCCAGCAGCGCTTGAGAAACGTTCTCTCCGTACAGCGTCTGGCTCTGCCAGCGCCGGCGCTCCCCGTCACCTCTGTGCCTTCCTCCCTCGACTGCCTTCATCTGTTACACCACCCTTGCACGTAGGGGGAGCGGAAAAAAAAAAAGTCCCAATCATTTTTGTAGGCTGTTATGTTAACCTTTACATCCCTTTTGAAATCCCGCTGTGCTCTGATGGCTGCAGCTTGCCCCTCTGGCACTGGTTAGGTAAACGACAAGCTGGAACTTCTGCTCCCGGTTATCTCGCTGTCCCTGTCTCCCAGCCTTTGCCACTCTCTGTTTCTCCCTCCTATAGCATCCCGTCCGTCACACAGGTTATTAGCTCACCAGCTGTCTCCTCGGCTCTATTTCTCACAATGCCAAGAAAAATGGGATCCTGAATCCTGATTTCTAGGCTGTGCCATAAAGAGTAAGGATTATGATCATTGTGCCGTTCTGATTTATTCCATTATAGTATCTATTTATAGCACATGAGCTTCATTGTATAGTAACGATAGAGATAAATTTTGGCCCCTTATTTTTCATAACCGCTTGCTAGCTGTATATCATCAATTTTCCTCTCATTTAGATACTTGCTTCTACTTTGGGAAAAACAAAAATATCCCAGTTGTCTAGGTAATAAAGACGGTGAAACAAATTCTGAAGTGCATTTTACAATGGAATTTGATTGTGGTAATTTTTCATATGTTAAAAAAGGGCATGCTGGCTTTCTCTGGGAAATGTTTGGTTTATGTTTTGTTGGGATTTTTTACATCTGCAACTTGTAGTCATCTGGAAGATCTCCTTTTTTCATGGGAACACAGAAACAGCCCAGCATTTACCAGCTGAGTTCACTGAAAAACTATATATTATAATTTAATGTCACTTGAAGTTGTACAGCTAGCACTTGAAACAAAACCTTTAAGCGGTGTGAATCTGAATTTTTAAAGTTCACCTCCTTGCAAGTTTGGTGTAAATACCAGGGTGGGGTGGGGGGAAGGAAACACCAGATACATTTCAGACGAATTGAATGGGATCAGCTACTGCAAGGGGTCTGGATGCTCTTCTGGAGAGCTTTAGTCAAGAAGACTTTTGCATCCAGATGCCAAGTGTCCGGTCACCGCAGCAGGCACCTCTTTCAGCCGCGAGTGCCGTTCACACCGTGCCGGCAGCTTGTACGTGTGGTTTTGTGTAGCGAAACTCGGCCTTGGTTTCACCGGGGTCTGAAAGGCAGCCAGCAGGTTTGCCTTTGGGGGACACGGCTCCCCTGAGGCTGTCGGGATCTCAGGGTCTTGGGGCAGCGCAGCTGCCGTGGGCTCCCAACACTTGCACTTACTCCGTGGCACGTTGCTCTCCATCCCTTGCGGTCCTCCACCTCCACAGCTCGCAGGGCGTTGCGTTCCTGGATGGAAAAGGGGGAAAGTAGCTTTCAGGTTTTCGAAGCAAGCCCAGCATGCTCTCACACCCATCTGCGCGGGCCTGCACTGTGGCAACCAGAGCTGCATAAATGCTCTTACCAGGCTCTGCGTGCGGTTTCTTTTTTTGGTTCGTTAAGGTTTGTTTTCATGGTTGGCCAAAGCATGTCCTGGATTGGCTCCACCTCTCTCACTTCTCAAAATAAGACTCACTCTCTTGACTGCCCAATGAAATTACATATTTTGCTGTATTGTTTCAATTATGAAAACTATAGACAGATATCTGGGCTCTCACTGGTTATCACGTTGCAGAAATTCCCTTGTCCCTTTGGGAAGTTTGGGGCCGGGGGATCAGCAAAATGGTCCTCTCAGAAATCCCCAAAGAATATCCTGTTGCTCCAGGCAACGCAGATGCTCCCCTCTCAATACCGCCTTTTACCTCTCCTTTCCCAGTCTGTGTACATGAATTTACCAACCAAATGTTCTTAATTTTATTTATTTTGTATTATTAACAGGGAAATCAAAGAAATATTCAGATAAGTTGGAAACGGTTCTATTGCACAAGAATAAGAAATTATCTACGTGGTGATTCTGTGATATTGTTTTTCAGCTGCAGTCCTTGGGAGATGGCCGCAATTGTTCCCGTTCAAACAAAAGGCGTCTAATGAGAGTGTTTTAATCTGCTGATCAGCTATTCAGAGAGAAAGGGATGGCCCTGTTAGGTGTCTTTGGAGACTGGAAACGAGTGCAGCAATGGTAATCAGAATAATCGTATTTATTTACACTTCTTGGCAAGCTATTGTGTGCATAATGTTGTTGGAGGATGCTTTAGCTTCAGACTTCGTTCCCTGTGCCTTGGGCTATTTAAAGAGCTCCAGGTCTAGTTACGCTGCCGTGTCGAAACCAGGAGGCTCAGCTCTGTAAACTCCCTGTAGTGTTTGGAATGGGAAGATCTACTGGAAAGTCATTCAAAAAAGCTAATTTAGATGCCTGTTCTGCTATGCTGAAAACCTTTCTGATAGCGTAAACTTTTGGTTTACGTGATTTAAAGAAAGGAGTTTCTGATGGGAATTCAGCTCTTACAGCTTTCAGACCGCGGGAGATATTTTTTGGTAAGATCCCTACCTGGCACAACCCCAGGTGGTTTTCTGGCAGGGCAGACATCAACAAGGACGAAACCTCCTTTAGGAACCATGAAGTTGATGGGAAGTTCTCTCCTCCTCCTTCACGTCCTGACTATTGTGGTCAGATAACAAAAGTCTTGGTGCCATGGGAGCAACAGTAGAAGACTCTCAACAATAAACATTTTATTAGAGCTTGGCAGGTTGAAGGAGATTTGTCTCAGGTCTCACAGGTAATGAGATCTTACCAACATCCCATCATGGGCTGTCATTCGTTGTTTCACAGAAAATCCTTTTACAACGGCGCCTTCAACCCTCCTAGTCCTCGCTGTTGCCTGAAGGCATTGCAGGACGCTCGCCTGGAGTCAGCAGGAGAGGGGAGATATGTCTTCTCCTGCTGAGACAAACCCACCTGAACGTCAAAGGAAGGGCAGAGGGGAGCGGAAAGGCTCTGCTGCTGTCTGCTGGACGGATTGTGTTTGTGCCACACAAGCTGTTTGGGTGGGATATTCACATGACAAATATGTGGTGAAGTTATTTCTGAAGGTATATTCTTTTCAATGTTGGAAATAATGTGTCCTCTTGTTTGCAGTAACCACAAGAAGGAGGAAGATAAGAAGTGGATGTGGTTGACTAAAGAGAGGGTGCGATCCAGCTTTGAGGCAGTCTTCAGCTGTAAAAAAACCCAGCAGTGAATGGAGTTCTATTAGGTAAGAAAAACTCGTTTCACCCATATGCTTATAACAAAAGTAAGGAAAAGAGGTTTTGGGGAATAAGACAAAGTTTAGGTTTCTTTAGTTGCATTTAGGTTCCACATTGTGTTTAGAAAGATGAAGTCTCTTTCACTGCATTTATTTTCCTACCAAGAGAATTTTTTTGTATTTTACCAAAAAATATACAAACTCTCCCAAATCCGCACGTGGCTGTGAATAACCTGGTGATGGAAAGAGTCTCCAGGTAAACCTGTAGCTCACCCCAAGACATGTGGAGGGTCAGAACTGGCTGAAGCTGTTGAAAATTGCAGCACAGAGTAAAAATTTCCTCTAAAAAGAAGAGACCAACTAACAGCCCTATTCCTGATACACTATGGCTATGAAATAGTGCTATAGCAAGTTCAAGTAAATTCACATAATTGTACGTCAGACTTTCTAGGTGATGCCAGAGGAACCAACAATAATTAGTCTTTTGTTGTTATGATTCCATACACGTGTCAAAGAACAGCACATTGTACAGAACTTTCAATTAGGACAAGCTAACTTTTGTTAAGCATTTCTGATTTCCGTCTGTCTCATTTCTCTACCATGTTATGCCTTTCTGCATTGCCAAAAACTGTTGAACTGTTGCATCAAATGGCCAGAGAATATCACCTTACCCAGAGGAACATGCTGCACTTATATAAGGAAGCTATTTTTCTTTTACTGAAATGAATCCTTAAAAAATATATTCTGAAATAAGTGAGAAGAAAGGACACAAAATGCAAGAAGATGCCCATATTGAGAATGTAGATTTTGTTCATGCTTTGTCTAAATAATACCCAAAGTCCTTGTGCTGCTGCTGCTGTTTGTAGTAAATTATATATCACCTCTTTTCCGACTCTTTTTACTGTTATCTTTTCTGTGACCTATTCTTCTTTCCCCTACTCGTCATCTTCCTTCCTCTTCATAAAACGTTATAAAAGAGAAAATTACTAAGTTTGAGGATCAGATGAGAAGAAAATTATGTTATTCTTGTCCATATGATCAGGCTTTGTGATCGTATCTACTGTGGGTAAGGCAAATAACTGTGGGACCCATGTAATAGCTCCAGCCAGGTGCATTATTTCTGATGAATAGTATGTACTTTTCCAGTCATTCTGACATTATTTTCAGATTTTGGGTCAATTAATACTTTTTGAATATTCTGGATATGAGAGAAAAAAATCCCACAAAACTGCAGGGAGCTGTTTGTTTTGTGTATGTGTATGTACAGATTTTGTGGAGTATGGAGAGCCAGGTTTTGTTTGTTTTCTTTCAAAAGGAAATGGAATTGTTTCTATTTCACCGGTCGGGATCGCGTCTGGAGCTGTTGGTTGTCCTGCTAAGGCCTGGCTGGGGTCTCTCCTGGTGATGCTCATCCCCCTTTCACAGCTGAATTCCGCTGGTGCACGAACTGATGCCCCACCGGCCATCGCAGTGGTACGGCTGGTTGAGCACGCCAAGAGGCAACACAGGATTTATTTTCTGCATTTGAGAAATTCCACACATTTCGCTAAAAGGACAGATAGCAGCAGCTTTTACACAGGGCTTCTTATCAACCAGGAAATTGAAATGTCCATAACTAAAATGTTTTTGTGGCCATTTGTGGCGATTACGCTGATTAACTCCAGAAGATTGAGAGCATCAGACTCTCTTGAGTTAGTTTTGATGATCCTTTGCTAGTTCACAAGCTGATGTGGGTCTCGCTCCTCTTCGAGCCTGTACACCTACATTTTATGTCTAAGATGTGAACAGAAGTGTGTAACTCTTTCCTTTTAGAGAAGCAATAAATGTACAAGAGTTTCAATCTGAATTGAGATACTAGTGAAGTAATTAAGGAGACAGTCTCATGGTGTCGGAGAGCTCATATTGGGAGCTTGGCACCTGCGGTGAGATGCTGCATAGCCATCAGTAAGAGAGACTATCGTGCTGTTCCCCGAGTAAAGGACTTGCATAGCATTTCAAGTACATTTGCTAAAATGCGTATAATGATGATAGAGCTAGGGTGAGTTTCAGTCTGTGGCTTTTCTCCCCCTGGTAAAATAAATGAGGGTTATTTTTTCTGACCCCGCTGTGTGTTAGTGTAGCGTGAAAACCCTATTTATTGAAAAATAGGTTGCATAGTGAGTTCTAGGGCTTGAATTTACTCTCAAATAGCAAGAAATAGACTGTGGCTTTCCTATAACATTTAAGACTGTAAGGGTTAAGAGTGAATGATGTGCTTTTAATGGGATGTTAACTTGAGATAATGTGACTTCATTGATAAGCCTTAGAATATACTTTAAATAGATTCTGTACTTGGTAGCGGTCCTGACTGTACCTCATTACGAGTGGAATTGAAAGCAAAACTCCCGTATCCTCGGTGGAAATACCCACCGCAGCGAGACATAATAATATTGCTGATTACGTCGGGATTTGCTGCCCGCAGCCCGTCTCTGCGGCAGAAGAGACATTGACCTTGGCCTGGCTCGGCCAGCGACCCCCGGCCCCCGCATGCAGGGTCCCCGCTGTCAGCGGAGCCCAAGCCACCCCGAAACGGTCTTCCGGTGGCTGGCCCGTTAATACCGCACGTCTGGGAAGAAGGAGACGGCGCTGGCGTGTGTTAACTCTGGGTCCTTCCCTGTAGAAGGACGATTTCCCACCGCCCGCCCTGCTCTGCTCCCGGGCGCCACCTGGCGGCGGGGGCTGCAGTGGGGTTCGCACCCCCGAGACTTCCCTTGCAGCTCCTGCCGGGAGGGAGAGGGCAGGAGAGGGTATGCTGGGGGGCGGATCTTGTCAAGAAACGCGCGTCCTCGCGTTAAATCCTTAACCTTTTTGTCCTCTCTCTGTGCACTGTGCCCCTCACACGGCGCAACTTCGCAATGGAAGCGGCGTTTTGGGCGAGTTGCAGACGGGGGTTTTACAAGCAGCGGGCGCTTACCCACGTCATTGCCATTAGTTGTAGGTGGCAGTACGTTCCCGGGTTTAGATTGCAGGCTTGTGATCTTAACCTCAGCCCTGGAGAGCGGGAGCCCCCGCAGAGCTCTGGTCTTTGCCTCTGGTACCACCGTTTGCTCTGGTCACTGCGCGTTTCCGCGTCAGACAAGGTGGTCGTAGCTGCAAGACCGCACAATCCCCTCGCTTAGTTCCGTGTCTTTACCCACTTAACTTTAACATTTGGGGAACTGCAGACTTTATTTCCTCCTTGGGAATATTCAAAGAATGAAGGAAAGGCCATCTTGCCACCAAAAAGAGATGCTATAAAAATAAAAGAGTGAGGGGGGAACAAAAAAAATGCTGGAAACCTGTTTTTACTATTGAAATGACGCACACTTGATTGCCTAACGGAATTTATCTTCTCGGGTAACATGTTTTGTGCTGTAAAGAAACAGACAGCTATTTTCTCCTAAGCTCCTCCAGGTACAAGTTTGTGAGAGCTGTCAAAATACATCGTGCTGCTGAAGCTCACTGCCAGCACGCATCGCACGGCCCGCGGGAGAGCCACCCGCTCCCTGCAGCCAGGGACCTCCCCCTCACGTGCGATTCCAGCGGTTGCTCCTACCCCAAAGTAGGAAAGGTATCCACGTGTTAATAAAAATAATCAAGAAAAATCTTCCCAAGAGTTACACTGCTTACTGCAGAGTCCGGGGAGGAGAAAGAAGGTGTGTCCCTAGCGTGCGGTGGGAAGAATTAGGAGCTCAGTTTGTTGTTTCTTTAGACCGTTTCAGTGGAGTTGCAATGCTTCCAGAAACCCCAGGGAATGTGTGCGGGCAGAGCAATGCAGGTCTTTGCCAGCAGTGCTCAGTATTCCTGTGCAACAAGCACCGTCTGTCATTCCCGCTGCTCCCAGCGAGTCTGCCCAGGCCCTCCCGCAAACGCCCCCCGGAGCAGTGGTACGGGTCACGCATGCTCCGAGCAGGAGCGATCGCTTGCTGGGAGCTCTTCTAATAGGCTGAGAAAAGAGAGAGGAGTACGTATCTGTTAAAAGAGGAGTAAATTATTTCTTGTTGCTATTAGCCACAGCACTGTTACATTATACATGACTCCTCGCGGATCAAAGCCGCAGCAAAAGGCAGCTCCTCTCTCTTGTTAAGCATTAGTCTTTTTGTTGGAGAGATGGCATTTGATAACCTCTGCTTTTCTCAGTAAACTGGCGAGCTTTCACCCTTCCCCGTAAACATTTCATAACTGGCATTAGTGTTATAAATACACAGAGGGAGAGCGCATTTTTTATTGCGTTGCGGTACGAAGGATCTCGAGCACATCTGGGATTTTGACGACTTCTCTTGCTGGGGTGTGCCGTTCCTCAGCAGGATGTATGTAGCTGCCATACCACATTTGGAAGTGCAAGCTAACATTACGTGATTAGACCTGCTACATAAATCTATGGGGCTGCACAGATCTTGGATCATTAGTTTGTAGCTGATGTTATTTTTTCTCTGTATATCCTGTTCTCAGCCAAAGAGAAAACGCCTGTGACTTGTTTGATTTTGCCTTTTTTTTTTTTTTTTCTTTTTTAATGTTCCCATTCCTTAAATTTCCTTAGGTATTTGAAAAAAAAATTTAGTCTTTTACACAAGATTAAATACTCCAGATTTGTAAGAGCCAAATTAATGGATGACACAAAATACACAACTTCAAATAAGTTTAATTTCTAAGTCTCGTATTATGGCTTTTCTGGTTCAAAATAAGGACAGTTTGAGCTCAGAGGCTAATGGAGGACAAGATGCACTATAGGATAATTGTTAAGCTTTTGTTCTATTCTGATGGGATTTTAAACAATGACTCACCTCCCTACACACAAAGTTGGTTGGGCTTTCATGTATTTTCAGGCTCGAGTTCACCACCATTCAGGTTGAATGCAAAAAAAAAAAAAAAGAGAGAGAGAGAACTGACTTCATTACTTGCACTCTGGAAGTGATTTGACAGCCATTTAGAAAAATACTTAACGTTCACCAGTTTCCCTGGTTCCTCCTGTCCCTTAGGAGCAGACCGAGAACAGATCCGTTCGTCTCCATCCTGCCCAGCAGCCCAGTGCGTGGCGGCGGCTCGGAGGAGCAGCGGTGCCCCGGCGCTTTGATTCATGCGATCAATAATCCCAAGGGTCCACCGAAAAGGACGGCAAATGTGGTGTGGCCCAGGAAGATGAGTAAGGATCGTCGTGTGGGGCAAAATGACTGGGCTACGGTTTGTGTCAACAAACAAAGCCTCCTCACTGCAACCAAATGATAAAGATCCTTTTATTTTACATTTCTTAAATCTTTGCTTTAAAGTTGACCTTATTCTCAGTGTTAAGTGTGGTCTGGCGCTACACGAACAAATTGGGGGGTATGTTTAAGGTATGATTCATTTAGGTCTTATTGCCTCCTTCAGACAAAAGTTTGTATTAATTGGTTCATTAATTTGTTCTAAAGCTTCTATCATCTTCATCTGGACTTGTGTTCCGTGAACTGTTAGTCGATTGGGTAATTTTGTGGTTGCTGTAAGGGCAAGAAAAATGTTTTTTTGGGGGAGTTGGTTGGTGGGATCTCTTATACAGCCCTGGGTTTCCCTAAACATACTTCGACCCCGACCCGGTGGCCAGCAGCTCCCCGTGGGTCCGGGACCCCCGCTCTTTGTGTCCCCAAAGGACTGAAAGGATGCTCTCTTGCTGTCAAGGAAAACGTAATATTTATCATACTACAATTTATTATACATTAGGAAAGAATAAATGTTGGCCTTTACTGTGGCAGATTTTTGTTTTATCCACCGAATTCATTGCTGGATCTAGCTGGCGCTTGCTGCTCTTGAGTCATAGAGAGGGAGGGGGTTTTGGCACCTAATACATTAACATGTGTGTATTCTTTGTGGCTACAATTTGAACAAATGTTTTGAAATTATGACAGAGAAAATGACTTTTCTTGCCTACATTAACAAGTAGGTGTCATGTATTTTAATTAGTGTGACCAAGCTGCAATTACAGCTGATAAACATATGGAGATTAAGCTGAAAAAAAGAGAGGAACGTTTACATTTTCTTAAGGAATTGCCACAAAGATGAATAGAAAAGGGTGGAGGGGGAAAGGTTGGACAAAATGATACCCAACCTACTTATTAATAATAACTGTAATACTGTGCCTTTACTGTATGTATCACACTCCATGACCTTAAAGCTCTGCTACATAAATAAGTTATCTCATTGTGCTAAACGCTCATGTTCTTAGAGGAACATAAGCATCAAGATATTAAGGAGTCCAGGTGTGACTCGCGTATAAAATAAGCCCACAAAGGCTTGTACCACAGCTTGGCTGAGGTGTGCGCGTCTGCCCCTGAAGTCAGCAATAGTATATCCAGGTACTGGAGGATCAGAACCTCACTATAATCTTCTGATCAGATAACGAGCATAACAGTATATTTGAAATTAAACGTGTTTTAGAAAAACGTCCACTTTTTTTTTTCTTTTTTTAAACTTTGAGCTCTATGGGAATTCCCAAAAGACCTTGGGAAGTTTGTACAGACTCACAGATGCTGTGGTTTCTCTCAAGGTTCAATATATTGCCGGCTCATTGAAAAGGTTTTCCTGTCTTGTACAAGACTTGGAGGAACAACTGCTGTGCTGTGAACATGCACCGTGGCTGCCGCCGCAAGGTGCGGTACGTCCACACGCTCAGCCCCAAGGGAGAGTGAGACGTGGTGACATTTCCTCACGGCACAATTCCCAGAAACATCAGTTGGCATTCAAACATTCCTAAAACATAGCTTTTCCAGTAGAGTAGACTGACCAAAGAACAGTACATTGCAGCCAAACATTAAGCAGTTTTCTAGGGGCTTTTGAAATAATCATATATTCGTGAATTTACACTAGCCTTTGAAATCTGTCACGAGCTGTGCTTCTGCACCTTTATTGCCTTGCTGTAAGGTTTGTTTTAGCGTGGAGACACGGATGTCTAGCAGTGTGCTGCAGCCGAGAGAAGTTCTGTGACCAACTGAGAAGACAGGTTGGGTACATTTCACTCCCGTAGACGACAGGATAACATATTGATCCGGAGGGAGATAGCATTTGCCATATGCTTGGTGCTAAAGTTTTTTTGCCTGAAAGAAGCAGATTTGGCCCCAGACCAAAGCTATGTGGTTAAACTTGCGTTGGTCTTTGGGGAAATTCTCAGCTTCCCTTGGCAGCTCCTCTCGGGTTAAAGCAGACGGACGGACGCAGCGCTGGGCATCACTTGCCACCGTCTCCAGCAGTCCCCGTGGCTCTGTGGCCTCTTGTAAAAGGACCTACCCACCTGAAACAGGACCTGGGATCCCTCGGAGCTGCTTCTGGAGAGTGTCTTCTGGTGCAGGTATGTCCTGCGGTTTTGTAATACAGCAATGTTGTAAGAGAACGTCAAAACGGGAACTGTTGAGAGCTTCTCTTAGTTCTTATAGTATTTAAATGTGTGTCTTTTGTGATGGTGTACCCCATTTTACAAGTCTAAAACAAAGACAGCAGTGTGATTTTGCACTGTAATATGGAGTTCTGGTAATTTTAAAGACCTTTGCAGCTATGCAGTTCTTAGAAAAAAAGAGTTTTTTGCTACCTTCTCCTCTTTACATACGTGAAAGCCTCTGAATTAGCTTCAGATCATTGTTTAGTGCTTCTCCACTGGATTTAGGGATGTTTGACAGCTGGCTGCCCAGGGCATCTGTCACCTGTGAGCCTTCCTCCAGCCAGTGGGCTTCAATAACTTGAAATAAATATTGCCAGTTTTAATTTCTTCTTGGAAGCTGACATTCTCACAAGCAATACTTGGGTATGTTGGAGGTCCCTTATGTTTTTATTTACAGACCAGGTCCTAGTCAAATAAATCATTTACGGCTGCTGGCGTTCCCAGCAGTGAGGGATGTTCTGGAGCTCCGCGTGCGTTGTTGGGGACACCGTCCCACACACTTGCTGCGAACGGATAAACGTGAGCGCAAGGAATCCAGCACCTGCTAAATGGGTTCAACTGGCCACTGGAAGCTTTCCTGCCTGGATTCTACCCCCCACCAAAATGGGGGAAAAGACAGTTTCCTCTATTGGGCACCTAAATAAATCTATATGTGTCAACCGCTGGTTCACAGGAGACATTTGTACCTTGAAACTTGGAGACTGGCTCGTACTTGGCTTCCACGTGTATCCCCGGGGCTCCACCGACCTGCAGACACCGCGTTCGGGGGCTCAGAACCGCAGCTGAGAGCGGTACCGACGCTTTGTCCTTCTGCACGCTGTGTCTGCGTGCTTCAAACCGATAAAATTAAGGCATCAGTAAGATGTTAAAGATTGGAATATCTCTGTAGCCTCTAACTTGCTGGTTTTGTGAACGGCATTTTATCTGGCAGTAAAATCAAGTGCATACCAATCCCTTTCTTCGGCATAGTCGGCACCAAGGGAAAAGTTCACTGCGATACCAAAGATTTTCTTTCTCAGTAATAAACACAGAAGCCTCCAGCCATGCTTTTTTGCTGTTAGCATGAATAAAGGTTAATTGCCACATTTTTGTGTTTCCCTTTGTAATTAAGAGATGAGCCTTCAGTGCTTTTCACTGCAGTTCCTGACAACTGAAGTTAATCTTTTTAATCACTGCAGAAAAAGGCATGGAGACTAGAACAGATCCCTCTCAAAACGCACTGGCTTTCTGTATTTGGAAGCGTGTCCACGTTTAGGGAAAAGATGGAATAGTGTATTTGAAGCATCTGCATTTTAAGAATAGCCATCTGAATTTTGGGTTCTCTGAGACTTGATTGAAAGTTATGCCAACGGAAGGTGGTTCCCAGGCTGAGGCTGTTATGGGAGAAGCCGTGATTATGCTGCAAGCTGCCTAGAAATTGCGTTGCTGGAGACTTTGTTATTAAGGCCCATTCTGTTTGCTGCTGCGTCTCTCTGTTTCACGTTTTTATTGTATTAAGAAATTCTCCTATTGTAATTTCTTTCCTCCATCACGTGACAAAAACTCAATCAGAGCTAAATTAGTGAAAGAAATTGGGCTTTTTTTTTCCCCCCCAAGCTATGGCAGGCGGTCCCTGCCGTAGGAGAGCAGGCGGTGGTAGGTCTGGGGGAACCGATGCCTCTTCTGACAGCGAGAAGCTCGGAGGGGAGCGCGGGGGGCAGCAGCAGCCAGCAAAGTGCACGGGGCCGCAGGAGGCATCGCGCATTTTGACAACTTTATATGGCACAGACAGTTGAACAAATACGTGTCATTACATCGTTTGGGTATAATACACTTGTTGCTGGTACATTACCATCGTGAAAACATGCTTGCTTTGTTGTGTTAATAAAATACTCTTACTTTTAAGAAATTAATTCATGTGGATAGATTTATTGTAGTATACAATTATGGGAAGAAAAACGAAAAATTCAGCTCTTAGAGTGGTTTGAAAGAATTTCTATCTCATCTGATTAAGAGAAAAGGCTGTTTTGTCTTCTTAAATTATTTTTTTCTGTATTTAAATAAATCTTCTGAAATGCCTGCATGCCCGCAAGAATTATAAAAGGCTGTTCAGACCTCAATCAAGTGTTCCAGTGTTGCTGCATGAATCTTCCAAGGCAATAAACTTTTGGTACCTTTGACAAGTTTTATGATTCAAGATAGGTGCACTGTGCTATGTACCATATTTCAAAGTAACGCATCTGAATAGATCATATCAATTTTTATATGCTAATAATTTGTTTTGGTATTTTAATACTAGGAGCTATAATTCATATCTATCACGTTCCTTAGACTACAGATAATTTGAATAATATTTAGAGAAAAATCACTTTAGGAATACCTCCAGTATTGTACTTTTTCATTGCCCAAATAAGGCAAGAATAAACAAGTCTAGCAATTAAAAAAAAAAAAAAATCTAAAATTGAATGGATGCTCATCAGCTTCAGCTCAGGATTGTTCCCTCTGATGTTTTCCTTTCCCTTAAGCACAGCACATTGTCAGTTTGCTGAGGGTTTGGGCTCTTTTCCATGTCCTGTGGTAAATTCTTGGGTGGGCAAATCAATCTTGCTATTTGCACACTCTTTTTGCCTAGAAGTATAATCTAAATGTTTCCTTTCTTAAATTTGCCTCAACCTCTCACGGACTTTCATGGTGTATTACAAAGCTTTACCTGTTCTAATACATTACATGTTGTGGGAGCAGCTGAAACTCGATTTTGCTGTTGCAAACTGGGTAATGATGGCAGCGATATTTGCAGTAGGAGCAGTGTGGCAATGGTGAGAATGCTACGGCAGTATTGGATAGCTATAAAGTCAATTGAAAACTATTTTGAGGGCAGGCATTACTGAAAACCAGTATAATCTCTATAGTTTTGTAGCAACTCAAAATTCCTCTTTCTAAACATAAGATGTGCAAATGGCCACGAAAGCTCACCAGAACCTGCAGGGATTTCTAAGTGTTTTGTATAAAAGAAAACAAAGCAACAATAAAATGAAAAAAATATTTGAAAATACCTAAACATAGAGAAGATAAATGAGGCTAAAAGCCTATTTTTATTGTTTCTCTGGTAAAAATACCTTCAGTGCTAAAATGGAAAATCTCATTGTATGGTAAACAGTTTATCAGCTACCAGATCTTGAGTACCTTGGAGACCCCATCCCAATATTTATATTCAACCAGACAGGCTAAGAATTGTTTCCTTCTCCACTCTGCAGCTGCCCTCTCTCTACATGCACAAACCTGTCGCTATTAATGGTTGTTGGTCCCTGCGTTTAATATAATTAATTCTGAGTTTGAAAGCTGTTTTGACAGAATGCTCCAGATCATGTCTGGAAGAAGCGATTGCCAAAGTGTTCAAGATATGAAATCTTCAGACTTATCTGTGAGACTTTCCCTACTCCTCTTCACCTCGCAGAAGCAAAGTGCTCTGGTGAGTGTTAGCATGCCGGTTAATTTTTCAGGAGTCAAATTTTAAAAACCCCACAATGCACAGGGAATGCTTCACCATCACCTCCCTTCCACCTGCACTATCTTGGTGTTTGCTATGGAATCTGCACTTCAAATTTTTTTTTTTTTTAATATACATTTTTATTTCTTTTTCTCCTGAGTTGTGTCTCGGACATCATTGCTGTTCAGACAATTGTGCGATTTCATGGGTTTCTTCGTTCCCACCATGAACCCACCGCAGCCCACGAGCACGCCAGACATCAACAGTGAAAACGCTCCGAAAAGCCCATGTAAATATTGGCACCACATCCCTGCACTTGGGGGATTTCTAACCTTTGCCAGCTTATCATAAGCACCATGCCTCAGTGGCACTAATCGTGGCTGTAACACAAATCAGCATCTGGCGTCTTCTGCTGTCTCTGTTGACTTGATTTCTTTTTTTTTTTTTTCTTTCTTTCCCCTCCCTTTCTCTCCAGGGTTTCTGCCGTACCTTGCTCTGGTCCCTCCCGTGCAGGGAGTGGGTTGCCAGGCTTTCCCCGTGCCAGGCTATTGCCAGGGAGCTGAGAGAGGAGCCCGGACATGGTGAGACGATCGTTCCTCTGTGCCGGGAGAAACGATCACAACCCAGCCCTTCCTCCGTGAAGAACCACAACCTTCCAAACCATGGAGGAACTGGTTCGGTGCTGAGCTTCACCTAGATGTGGGACATCCCCTGGCATCCCGTGGCTTGTCGTTCAAGTTTGTTTCATGAAGACCAAACAGACGTTTCCCATTGTGAGTTTTTCATGTGATTTAATCTGTTAAAACAGGTTGATTTTTGAATCTGTTTAAAAAACCCAAACAAACATCAAAATGGAGGGGCATGCATGACTTTTGCAGTGCTCCTCACGGTGTGCTCATTAACCCACCTTTCACACAGATGGCTTTTTGAAGACGAGGTGATACTTTCTCTCTGGCTAGGATTTTTTGTGTTGTTTTTTTTTTTGTTGTTGTTGGTTTTGGTTTTGTTTTAATATTAGTTAAAAAAAAAATGGCCTTCACTAAAAGGACAAAAGGGAAATTGAGAGAGAGGCAGGGAGGGAGGGAGAGAATTTATTACCAGTGCCCTTTTTCCTTGAAAAGGAATACGTCATCTTACAAGGAGGAAAAAAAGGCCGCTGAAGGGAAGCAGGGCAGTATCTCAGGGACACGGCTAGCGGGTCAGACAGCAGCAGAACAGGGCACGTATGTGCGGGGTTGAGGAAAGGGACAGAGGTACAGGACATGGTGTCCCGCTGGTGCTTAGGCTCTTGCCTAATATTGCTGAACTACATTGAAAAAGTCCTTGTTCTAGTTGTCTGTGATATAGAGAGTCAGCTGGCTGCTCTAGAGGCACCCTTCATAGCGTTGCAAGAAAACAAGGAAAAATGTTTTGAAAGGAAGGAAAAGGGTGAAACCTTTCCACTTGAGAATTTTCAGGAAAATCCACTTTTCATTTTTGCCTAAGTAAGGACGTCATCACATGGAGGAGCGGGGCAGGGCAGCAGTCTTCTCCAGATGAGTTTGCAGTTGATTTAATACTTGTGCAAATGTATATTCTGCGATGCATCCAGAAACCTTATTCTTTCTACAATTGTGTGCTCATAGAAACTGTGTGTGAAATGAAGCAACTCTTCCCAAAGAAAATCGTGTTTCTTTTTTAATTACTGTATTCACATAGCTCTTCTCAGGAGATAATTTGCAGTGAATATAGTCTTTCTTGCGGTAAAACGATGACATCAAACAGCTAGCATGTGCTTCGTTACCACGTGAAATGTAAAGGGAGTCTCACTCGACGACGCTGCTCGTTTGTCTCAATATTGCAAGTATTGAGACAGTTAACGTGCTCCTTCTTCACCAACTTCTGGCTCCTGGGGAAAGGAGGTGCAAAGGGGGCTTCTCCCCGCCCTCAGCCTTTCTTTTCAGGGTCTTTTCTAGCCTTTGGGATCACAGGCAAGAAATAGGAGCTGGGAAAAGCAAGGTTAAATGTTGTGAAAGATAAAGCCCAAAGGAAAATGAACTTCAGAACAATTTAATGTCAAAATCTTGAGATGTTCAAGTGTTTCTTATGTTTTCTGAGTTCTGGACTGAGACCAAATACTCTGCGTTGGCTGTAAGGCACTGACTTAACGGGCAGCAGACTCAAACCACGAGAGACCTGCAGGACTCGGTGTCCCTCACCGCTACCCTCTCTCCGTCTCGCAGCTCGGCTGTCAGTAAGGCTCACCTGCGGTCTCTCCAGGGCTCCCACCGAGGAGCTCCCAGCTGGAGATCATGTCTGCTCTCTGTGGGACAGGTCCTCCACTCTAACCCTGCGCCTGATGTGGCTGTGGCACAGAGCTGTCTCTTTGGGCTGGGGAGTTAGGGAGATTGTGGGGTAATTTACCTAAGCAGATCTAATCATCACTGTTCACGCTTTGACATGACATATCCCTCGTCTTTTAAACCGGTAACACACCTGCCCACTGCTAACTGCATGGCTAGGCAGAGGGGACGGATGTTGTATTACAATGCGAGTCAGAAAGGATTTAAATAATGCAGTCGAGAGGGGAGCAGTAGCACGGGAATGCATCAGCAGCTATCAGGAGTGTGTATACTGTACCTGTAAAACTGTGGAAAATTACGTATTTCACACCTTCTGAGGACTATAAAGGAGGCCAAAAGAGTGGTAATTGTATTAGGAATTAATCCACTCGGCCCCTCGGTATGTTGAGTTGTCCCTTTTTACAGAAAGGACAGAAAAAGGGAAGGGCTGGAGCCTCCCCCAAACCTGCCTGGGGAGCGGAGCGCAGGGGAGAGGTTCCCCCCATCCTCCTCCTGGTGACGGCTGGTTTTGTGGAGACTTTGTCTCGTACCTACTGGTGCATTGGGGTAAGCGTTCCACCCCCGCACTTAAGGCAAGCCACGAAATACTGTAAATTGACTGTTATTTGGTTTTCTGTACCTTGATAATTGAGACTAATAGAAGCAAATAGCTAATATTTTCTGGTGGGATGACCTTGGGAGCAGGAGACCAGCTCGTTGTGTCTTCCTCCAGGGAAGAAAGTTAGAGGAATTACTGCCAAATAATAATAACAACAGCAGCAGCACGGGCTGTAATTCCCCGCTCTCCTACTTCAGCAACACCTGAACACCAGCATGAAGAAAACAAGTCATTTATCAAGTATAATTTCTTGGAATCGCTGGGTGTGTGAAGCAGAGTTGGGTAGAAACGGGCAGACCGATTTCTACTTCATCCCAACCGTTAAGAAACTAGCATCTAATTTTCCCATTTTGGCAATTTGTGCTTGGCTTAGGCCAAATCTGGATGTGGACTAACATGACTTGCTGTATGTCCCCGTTTCCTTTTTAAGGTGCTCTGAGGTGCTAGCTTTGCTGCACCCACCTCCACTTCCTAATGAGGGATCTGACCCCATCACTCTCTGCGTTCCCGAGGTTCCTGTGCAACCACAAATCACCCACCCCAGCTCTCATTTTGACCTAGTTTTTTTGTGGTTTGTTTCTTTTTTTTTTTTTTTTTTTAAGAAAGAGAGGTTTGTGTGATACCCACAGAAATGCTGAGCCTTTTGCATCTATTTTGGTGTCTGTAATATCAGCTAGATTTTACAGTGGGAGAGAAATCTCAGAGATAATTAAATACTAAAACACTTATTAAAAAGAAGTTGGTTAAAGGAAAGGGCTGTCCTAAAGCAAAGCAGGCAGAACTTGGACATCAAAACCTGTTTGGCGGCAGCATCTGGCCAGGAAACCAGCAGGTGGAGGAATCTGGGCACCAGGCAGCATCTTCACACATAGCTCATGTGCAGTGGGGTTTCGCTAATTGTGGGGCTTACGGAAAAACTTGTTACAGACTCAATTCTATAGAAAGAGCAAGTGACGGAAGAAGAGGAACGGACTGAAGTGTTGGGTAGAAACATTTCAGCACATGACAAAGACGCAAGTGAGTGAGAGGTACCACCAGATTTCTGGGTGATGGAAGTTCATTTCTTGTTAAAAGAGGTAATTCTGGCCAAAAATGAAGTCAACTTGGTGTGGCTCTGTCTGAAAAAGGGGAATAAGAGCCAAATGTGAGGAGGTGATCCTGGTTTCTCTGGGGAGGAACGCAATGAAATACTGGCCAAAGCAAGAGGGCTGCAAGAGAGGGGGTGCGGGCACAGCGATGTCCGGCGTGTGACAGCACAGCATGGCCTGGGAGAGCAACAAATGGGTAACCTTGAGCAGTTATATGCAAAAAAAATCTTAAGAAACAGAACAAGAAGTTGCTGTGACACATGTATAGTAAAGGTTTGAGTGGTTCAGAAAGCTGCAGATCGGCAAGCTACCCCTTCACCTGTAGGAAAGGTTCTAAACCAGTAATCAGAAAAGCCAGGTCTGGGGGCGAGAAGTTTTGATTGCGGAAAGAACAGTCTGCACTGAGCCATAGAAAAAATAAAATAAAATCTGTGATTAAAACCACTCAAGCGATTTCAGCTGAGTCCTCCAGGGCTGAGCATGGCGAAGAGGAATAAGTTTGGCACCAGAGCTGTGCTCCTGCCCTGCTCCTGTCAGCTGGGATTTTTCTCCGAGGCCCCGCTTCATTCCCAAACTCCGTTTCCCTGTGGCGCTCTGCAAGCTGCAGGCAGCACGGCCAGTCCCCCAGTTCCACCCCACTGTCCTGCGCTTGCATATATTCCCTTCTGCACAGAAAATGGGAAAACTTGGATGTGTTGCAGTCCCTGACAGGATCTTCTGAGCATCTGGAACAGTATGAGAAAAGAAGGGACCTTACGTGGTAGAAATATTAGTAGGTAAAGAATAAAATAAGAATAAAGAAGAATAAAGAAGAATAAAATAAGAATAAAGAATAACAAGGGAAAGGAGCCTGGCTCCTTGTTATTAATCTACAAGTTGGAGAATATGAAGTAGCAAATTGAAGGTGTGTTTGTGGATTTGTTCCTGGTGCCAGACTTGTATGAGATGAGCTCTAGGGAGTTCCTCTTCATTAAGGGCAGAAGGATTAATATAAAAGGTAGGAAAGCAAGAAAAAGCGCTGTGTGAACAAATTACTTATGTGGAAGAGTAATGAGATAAGACATTCACAATATATTTATTGCAGAGATTTAGTTACTTAATTGCTCAGTAGATAATGAGTGTGTATATACATACACACATGCAAGTTATGGATGTTTCTGTATGTAATTATCTATGAAGATGTTGTATATCTCTAAAATGGCTGATAAGGGTCTAAGATGATTGTCATGAGTTTAAAATTTAACCAGCATTTAACTCAGCATTTCACTAACAAATGGAAGTTATTAAAAACCTCTGAGGGCAGAACAATCTGGCTTTGCGGAATCTGAAGACAATTCCGGTGTTGGAGGGAAAAAACAGGACTGGTAAACACATTTTTTTTTTTTTTTTTCCTTTAAATCCTTTTCTTCCTATGACCAGTCGATCCAAGAAAGCTGTGGCCGTGTGGCCCAAGGCCATTGAGTTGCCGAGGCTTTATGAATGAGTTTGCACCCCTGATGCTGCAGGAGGTGGTTGTGTCGTGTTTGCGGCCAGTTCCAGCTGGGAAGTGCGTTAGTTTAAATCATCGTAAAGACAAGGTTGGCTTTAAGTAAGTCGTTTTATCTTTCTTTATAATGCTTTGACGGAGGAAATTTTTCTTCTTATGTAACTCTTGAGAGCCGTTACTTCCAGCAGGCCAACCCGCCAGCGCACGCCGAAGGACACGGTTTACAAGGTGTAGCTGTTGCAGAGCCATAAACACGCCGGCTGTCTTTATTGAGCAGACTGGGGTTTCCAAAGGAACCGAGGAAATTACTCACCCACCTTTCCACATAAATAAATGAACAGCATGCCTTGCAAAGATAATTTTCCCATAGCTAAATAAATCCTGGGCGAGGGAGAGGTATCACCGTCGCATGCCGCGACCCTGCACGACAGGGTGGAAGTTCTGCAGAAAGTTTACTAGGCTTTTGCTCTGGAGGAGCTACGTGTCACGCTTTCCCTGTCTGCTTTGAACTGTAAATCTCCCAGGACCTTCTGAGGGCTCCTCGTGCTCTGCTTGAGACGTTTGGTCAGGAAGGTGCTGCCTGAGCCCGGGGCTTCTCCTTGGCGGAGCAGAGACGGGTGTGCAGCAGAAGGGGTCTGGCTCCCTCCCGGGCAGGGAGCTCATCTCGCCTGGAGAGGGTGAAACTCCACCGCTGACAGCGGGAAACCCACCTTTACTGGGCTAATGAGGAGTTTCCCTGGGGTGGGCTATTCTGCGGTTACTCACCCTGGAGTTCTGGCTCGGTCCGCTCCCCGAGCTAAGCCAACTCATTTAGCGATGTCTGGGTAAGTAAATCAGCGTTGGCACTCAACGGCACGCTGTTTGTCACCTCCTTTCTACTTCTCCCTGAAGAAACATAAGATTCTCACCTTCACCAAATCCTGTCTATTAAAATCTAAAGCTGGATGATCACATGGACGAGTTCAGGTTCTACCACGATAAAATAAACGTCTGCTGTTACAGAGAAGCCAGTTGGTGACCTTCCCCACCCAGCTTCCCTGGTGATTCACAGGTTTTATTTTTTGCTAAGTACAAAAGCATTTTCCCTGGCAAATGCTCCTTTACCGAAGGTGAAAATGAATAAAATAAGCCCACAAAATACTGAGAAGAGGGTTAGGTCTTTTCACAGTCACCACTATTTATAACATAAAGCAGCTGAAGTGTGGTGAGCTCTATGGAGAAACGCATGCGTTTCCCCACGCCAGCCTCAGCTCAATGTTCCTGAGTTAATTTCCCCGTGTTAACAATTGTTTGGCGTCCTGTATTTTCAGCAGGGAACTTCTCCATAGCCTGGTACACCAATGTGATCTCTTTAAACGGTAGGTCTGCCACTGATGGCATTTGGCATTTGACTCTCTTAAAAAATTCATCAAGAATTGATGTACTGCATTTTTCATTTGAAACTCTGCAATCAGGTAGCAAAGTCTGAATATTCATACGAGAGTAGTATCTTTTCGGCATTCATTAATCTGTGTCAGTAATGAACTACAGGTAAAACTGAGTGATAATTTGGAACAAGTAATTTGATTATTTTTCTCATCTTCCCTTTTATTAAATATCCATGAACAGTTTTCAATTGACCTTCCTGCATTTTTCGTTTAATATTCACAGATTTTTTGGTAACCGCTTTGCAGGGCCGTTGCGTGTTGGTGTCAGCCGTCGCCCGGGCTCGCAGCACAGAGCGGCAGCACCTTTCCCCAACCCGCGCAGTTGTTCCCCAGCCTGTAATTATGCAATTGATTATTTCTGCCCAAGTATAGTATCTCGTATTGTCTCTCCTGAATAACACGCTTTTTTTTTAAAGATTATTTCAGCAATTTGTCAAGACCTTTTCGAATTTTAATCCTGTCCTCTCGTGTGCTGGCAGTCCTTCCCTGCACAGCGTTATCAGCAAATGTAATGAGCATATTCCTTCTTCCGTCATCCAAGTCATTAATGACAAAAATTAATAATACTGAGTTCAAGGCAGGTCTCTCTGAAACTGTGCTCCATTCATCCTTTCATTTTGAATAGAACTGTGTTCTGGAAATGGGTGGTCTTCCAGCAATGTCTTTAATGTCCCGTGGAAGGAAATGCAGTTGGTACGGTGCAATTCAACAAATGCTGCGTGCTGCTGCTCGTCCCTTCAGTATCTTGTTGCTTTTATAGAAAGATTAGAGTGTTTTTCTGTGACTGGATGGTTTGTGAGCTGGTATGTCAAGCAGTATCTTCTCCTCCTTCTTAAAGACATGGTTTCTTCTTCCCCATCTTTCCCTCTTCAGTCTTCCACGATAATAGTTAAGATTCTGATATTGCTTCAGACAGTTCGTTAAGTATGCGAAGATAAAGCTCATCAGCATAACCAATTTGAAAACATCTAAATTAGCTAGGCACTCTCACCATTCCCTTTTTATGAGATTACAATCTTCCCTCTTTGTTACAGTATTATTGTGCCGACCATCTGCTCTCAGTTGGCCTTTTTCATGAAGATTGAAGCAAAGAAAGCTCATTAAACACTCAGCTTACTTGGTTAATGGCTTTCCCACTCCTTTTTTGGTCTTCCTTTATTACTAATGTACTTACAGAATGATATCTTGTTAATTGCCCCACGCTTTGTACCCTGACCTCTCCAACTTCGTCGCCGTGCTTCTCTGCCTGATGAAACACTTGCTGAATTTTTTAAAATGCTAGAGCACAGGCTGTGCAATGAAATTCCTACATATTAAATCCAGGGAGAATATATAATCAGTTTTCACCTTCCAGTGGTACTTGTGGGTCAGGCCTCTCGTATGAAAGGCAAAGCGGTGGCAGCCCCTCGGCGAACACTGACCTGAGCCCACGGCCGGGCAGAATCCAATAGGCAGGAGAAGGAAAAGGCCATAAGTGAAATTCTTGAGATTACTTTTTTTTTTTTTTCTATCTAATAATGAGCAATTTGTTCAAATTGCTTTAACTTTTTTTTTTTTTTCCTAAGTTCTCCTCTCCTGACTTGCTCTATTCTTAGTGCATCGCCTAGATTATTTCTCAGGTCTTTAGAGTTCTCTGTGGATTTCCCTTTATTGGTCCCCAGTCTACACGTAATTGTTCTTCGTCCTTGATCCTTTTAAAATAGCTACTGCAGCAAGTTTCACCTTTGTAAGTATGTGACCTCAAAGGCACAAGAAAAATCCTTCTCAATTACATTGGACAGCTTGTAAACAGATTTCCAAATTATTCCAGCCATATGTAAACACACTAGGATTTGAAAAAATGAGTAGTTCTAGTCACAGAGATGTAGATCAATAGAGACTTCTGGTTTGAATTCACTCACGGTATAGCAATTTAGATAATAAGATGGGGAATATAATAACATAAAATTTCACTGTTGCAACTTCATGTTTCACTCTCACACTAGAGACTCGGGAGACGAAGAGAACTGCGGTTTGCAAAGCTAAATAAAACAAAAGCACAGAAGAACCTGACTGGGCGTGCTGACCTTCTTTTCAGTTTTCAAT
The DNA here is from genome assembly GCA_013397275.1 of Burhinus bistriatus. Taxonomy (NCBI): domain Eukaryota; kingdom Metazoa; phylum Chordata; class Aves; order Charadriiformes; family Burhinidae; genus Burhinus; species Burhinus bistriatus. The sequence continues at coordinate 1,384,889 of VYXH01009403.1, forward strand.
CAACTCGAAACGGAATCTTACTTAGAACTGGCCATTATCATTGTTTTCTCATGCAGAGCCATTAACCTATAACTTACTGAAGCAAGCGAACTGTTCTTTGCTGGTATAAAAAAAATCCCAGCCTTCCTCATTTTGTCCTGAAGCATGTGAAATCGGAGGAGCTTTATCAGACCCTGGTATTTCTAACCTGCTTAAGCTACTGGAAGAAACTAAAAATGCACACTGTTGGTTATATAATGCAAAAGGACTGAAATTTAGCAGAAATTTTGAATCTGTATAAATTCTTGGAAACTGAAGAGCAGATGCCCTTGCTGCAGGAGACTGCCCTTTTTTTTTTTGGAGGGGCTGGTAGGATACCCTAAGCCCAGCCCTTGGGTACCGGATGCTTGGGAACAGCTCTGGGTAGCCCTGAGCAAGCGCCGTGCTGCAGGAGGCATCGTAATTTGCTCTCCGTGTCAGACCGGAGAAACCTATTTCTTGCAGAAAGCCAAGCTGGAGAACGCTTAGCAGGGTGATCTAACAGGCAAATATCCCCTCCAGTTTTCCCACTGTCTGAACTGGTATGTGAGCATGTTGCAAGGCAAATGCAGAGCGAGCAGAACAGAAAGAGAATAACATTGTTAGTACCTCTACTAAATTAAATGGAAATAACTGCTGCTTGCCAGCATTTCCCTTGTTCTAGGCAGTTTCTAGTAACACAAACATTGCATGTTGGTAAATGCATGTGCCGGGAAGACAGAGTCCAGGGTGAGCAGCGCTCGCCTGGATGCTCCTGGCTGGCGGTCCTTGCGGCAGCTCCATCACGTTATGCCTCCTTGTTGTTCTCCAGGTGGCCAAGTTTCAAGGGAGAGCGATCCCAGTCTTTCAATCCCAACTGCATGAAGAAGGATGGCCAAAGCAGGAGGCACTAGAGAGCAAAGGTATGCTTCTAAACTACAGCTTCCACTAGAAGTCTTTATTTATAGCTATGCTGATCTCAGCCAGTTGTAGCTTTTTTTTCTGGCTCTTTCTTTGTAGCTCTTTGGTTGAAAAGAAAAAATGAAAAGCTTGGTCTGAAATCTCTAATTCTGAGTCAGTCGCCCACAGGCAGATTGTTACCGGTCAATCGCTGTTCGAGATGACTGGATTTTCCAGACTTACTAGTTTCAAATGTAGAAGTTTTTGTAATAAGTGCAGCCAGTGGACTGCAAACTTCTGCAGAAAGTGAGCAGCCTTTAGGAGGCTGTACGAAGGAGGGATCCACAGAGAAATCGGGTTGTGCTTTTTGAGCTAGTTTATGTTTTGACAAGAGAATTGAAACATCAAGCCAATTAAAATGCCAAGGAATTTTCAAAACATAGTCTTAACAGAGAAAATCTGCCTTTAAAAGTAAATGATGTAAGCAAATAACAAAATCTTGATAGCTGACACCAGCTAAAAGTGGTTTATAAATAAGGGCTTTTTTCCTTCTTACCCATTGCTTCAAGCAGTCACTCAAAAAAAATTTACCTTCCAGTTCAGTGAGTAAAGAGTTTAAGGTCTGTCTTTGGTGATGGGAAGGACCGGCTCTGCAATGCAAGCATGCATGCTTCAGTACATCGTGATATTTTCTGATATATAAACTGAAGAGTAAAAAGACAGAGGATGGTCTAAAGGTCAGGATAATAAAATATCAGAATCTACTGATTCCCCTCGGAGTTTATGATCCGAGGAAGATCTCTTGTTTCATTTGATAAGGTTTCCAAAAAGCTGCATGAAACTTTCAGAGCAGAGCAAGCCATTCCAGGGGGCGCACCTGGTGTGACCGGTTCACTCCTCCTTGAATCTCCTGAGAAATAATTAACACATGACTGTATTGTTTTTTGAGAGAAATCATTTTGGGGTCAGGAGGAAAAATCAGGTTTTTTCCTCCCTATAGTCTTTTATTAGAGATATTGAAAGGCAATGCAAAGCTTTCCGTCTCCATCCCAGAAGCCCTTGAAAATGCGGAGGTGGGCGCCCAGTTGCCAGTCTGTGATGAGACACATTTTGTGCTAGACAAATGTTACGGTACCCTGACAGCAGGGATGCTTCTATGTTGTCATTTGCCCTTCTCGCCCCAGAAAAACAAAGACCTTTGAGCTTTTTTAGTTACTGAATTGGAAACTTTTAAGTTGTGCTGAGGCATTGCTTGAAGTAGTGGAAAAAATGGTTGAAAAAGTAGTTTGCTCAGTAATCACACGAGCTGGAAACGCTTGTTCTCTGCCACCTTCAACAGCCATCGGCTGTTATGAATTTTTTCTCCTGAAGGTCAACAAAATAACCTCATTTTTTTTGATTTTTAGTTTTAGATGATATTGGAAAAGCTAAATCAAGTTTTAGCTCCAGAAATGTTATTTAAAATCTCTTGACAGGCACTTAAAGCTTCCTTATATACCGTTGCTACAGGGCCTGTTTCTTATCATATTTATGCTCTTGGAGTGCCTCTATTTAAAGGCATGTTCTCCAGGTTCAGGCGCTACAAGTAAAATCAGAATGAGGTTTGTTTTCTGGTTTCCCTTTCTGCAAATGTTTTTATGGAGCTGTTGAACTACACTTGCTGAGTTTTACCTTGACACTTTAATTTGGAGGCAATCTAATATGTTCTGACTGAAAATTTTAAAGCAGAAGTCATAGTGCACAGCAGAAACAAGGCATGGATTTCATCATTCTTGACCCATTATCAGTTGGTGTCTTTTTTTTTTAATCTGCCACTTTAGAAACCGTGTGTTGTTTCACTCCAGGTATTTTAACAGCTCATTTTAGTCTTGCTGACATTGCTGTGTCACGGTTCATGTCTTTTCTGACATGAAGCTATCAAGTTCTTCCATTTACTCTTCCGTTTTACCCGTGCTTACAAATGAGGTTTAGAGAAGCTAAAACCTCTCTGCGTCTAAGGTCTCTTTTATTTGAGTAGTGTCACCCTTTGCATTTTCTAATTGCTGATATATGGTTTCGGACAGAAGACCGTACATTCTTGTAAAACATTTTGAAGAATGAGTATTTTAAATAAATACTGGAGAGTAAAAATTGTTAAAAATGCATCAATGTGGTTTTCATAGAATACAAATTTCTGCAAAATGAAAATGTTTCAAAATATCCTGGTGTTTCTGTTTTCCCCCACTACCCTTTGCCAGCTTGTCTTAAAAGTTAGACCAGAATTTGTTCCTTCTGTGATTTTTCGGTGCTCATCGTGCTTCCAGTGTGTCACCTGCCCTTTCCTCCCTCTGCTTAAACCAGCCAGGTCTGGGCAAGAAGGAAAGCGGGTACCCAAAGGCGAGCTCTGCCGGTGCGCTCTCCAGGCAGCACAAAGAAACTGGAGGTGTCACTGTCTGCATTAATATCTCTTCATCCTTGTGTGCAGTCATCTGGTGCTTTTCATAAAATTCACATATATTTTATTTTAAAATGTGACAGGAGCATGTTTTTCTGCCTTTTCACCAATAAATATAGCTAGAAGGATGCGTAGAGGAGAGTTGTGCCCCCTCGCTGACTGATGCACCGTGACACGGGGTGTAGAGGAAATTCAACACTTTGTCACTTCAGCAGTTGACAATGTGAGTCACCACACAGAGGTCCCAACTGCTCGCGTCGACGCAGATCCCGGCTCCTCTCCACAAGCGCAGGGTGTTAGTCAGGCATCCCAACCTACGGCGGCAACCAGGAATACTGGGTGGGGGAATAGTTGGCATAATTTAGCAGGATGCTGTGCATCAGTAAACATCATCTTTATTTTCTGAATGTCTGTACGAGTCACTGGGATGAAATGACTCACGCAGTACGAAGTTGTGGTTATGAATGGTCGCCCGAGCTATACATCTTCATCAACGCTCAGCAGAGCTGAGCTGGGTCCCAGCCCCAGTCCGTATGGGCCACCAGCCATGGGCGGTGCAGAGGAGTTCCACCGTGGAGGTGAGTGCACAGCCCTGGCTCCTTTTCCCTTCCTCGCAGAGCCTCACACTATTATTGTCTTTGCGCTACTCATGGGAACAACTTGGTTTTTATTTTTGAGCTCTAGAGAAGCGTTTTAAGATACAAGCAGCAGATTTGCGCCTTGTGTGGGTCTGAAAACTTCAATTTCCTTTGCCGTCATCAAGAACTGAGGACACAGAGGATCAAGTACACAAAGCAGTTTGGGGTAATTTGGTAGGAAAGCTGTTGTAGAAATGTACAAAATCTCTTTATTGGGCAGTTAATGCCAAAGCACCGATTCTTTGGATGCGTTGGACAACAGTCAGGTCACAGCCTGTCTCTTCCCTTGCTAACAGCAGAGCGAGGGCGTCCCGCGGGTTGGAAGCTGTGCCGGGATGAAGGAGGTTTGATTTTCTGGTGACGTGCAGTTCCACACGGCTAGTCCTCGTGCTTGAGCGTCATTTCTGAAGCTGGATCCAGCCATGCTGACAGTCAGTTTGTATCTGACGGGCCACTTACACAAGGGAGGAGCAAACCATATGAAATATTGCCAGGGGAAATAAAAGGCGATGCTCAACTGCTTACGCATTGATGCTATTTCTTTCTTTTTCATCTGTAAACCAGACTTCTGGTAAGACAAACTCTGAAGGAAGCAGATCTAGTATTTACAACTCAGAGAGGCTGAGGTCCCCATTTCATATTTGGAAATGAAAGACAACATTTATTTGTTCTTTATCTTTGAGTTTTAAGCCTGTTTCCGCACCAAAAAAGTGTGGGAGAAGAATAAGAGATAAAAATGTCTTTGAAATACAGGCTATTTTTGAAGATCTTCCAATGTTTTAAAGCTTTTCTCTACAGCTATTTGTTCCATGCACTTAACATTTGTTTTATGCTTTGATATATTTTACAATTATTTTTCATCCTTAATTTGATTTTCTTTTAATAACATTGCTCAAAACAATAGTGGGTGACAAAAACAACTAGCATGCATCAGATAATCCCTATCTGACCAAGAAGAGTTGTTTTAATTACATATGTGTACATATTGTGCCATAGATCTACTTAAAGGTTTTATGATTTTAGGAGGCAATACTATAGGAAAATAACTTTTAAAATAATTCAATATGTTAGTTCAAATAGTCTTGCTTTTACACAGAAATGTATGGCTTTCCACTCACAAGGCAACAGTTTCCCATTCAATTAACAGGAGCAGTATCAAGCCACTGTGTAGGAAAGAGCTCGGAATGCTGGATCCTTAGCAAGGATGCTGTCATGGGGATATTGCCCTTAATCCCGATGGGGCGTGAGATTGCTCCGTCCCACTGAAATCATCAGAAGTGCCGTGCAAGAGAGGGCTGACCCCCCCGTTTCCATGCCACGCTTCAAATTGTACAAGGAGGAATACTCTTCTGTTAAAGTAAAAATCAGTTCGCTATGACTTATGAATATTATACACATTGTCTCTTTTCCCATTTCTTCTTTTTTTTTTTTTT
>VYXH01009403.1:1392421-1427992 GCA_013397275.1 Burhinus bistriatus
TTTTTTTTTTTCCTCTGGTGATGTAAATTGCATTTGGATGATTCTCCACTACTGAAAGAGCTCTCCTTCAGCAGTGCCAGGAAGCCTCCCTTGTTGCTTCTAGCGAGAATTGTCATGGTGATGCATTCTGTTGACCACATTTTGAAACACAGATTGTTTCTAATTTTGTTTCTTTAATTTACTCTGGGTGCTGTAATATCTCTGTTTCTTTTACTTTCTCTCTGTTTTTTTGAGATTTTTATCATGACTAACTATATATATATATACACATATATATGGATCTGCCCTCTCACCTTCACATATGCAAAATGTGCTGGTTGATATTTCCTGACCAGCTTGTCCCTACGTAGGTTTGTGCTGCGGCTGCAGCCCCCAAATCGCACCCTCCTTGGCATCACGGGTTGGGCAGCACCGGCGCTGCCCTCTCTGCGTGCCTGCACCCGGCCACCAAAAGGGCATCTCGACCGCCACGTCGGAGAGGAGCCCAGAGTTCTCTTCTTGTAGGAAGGTGCTATTTTGCAGCCGCTCTAAAAGACGTACTTCAGATACTGAATGGCTCTCCGCGCACGTAGAAGAAGAATGGGAGAACCTGACGGGGCATCGAGTGCGGGGCTCGTCACTGGCACATGGGCGCAGCCTTTCCATGGCTAATTGTGCCGCTCCGGGAGAGGCCAGGCAGTGGTCTGAAGAGCGCTCCGTTCTCAGAAAGGCTGGCAAGCTTTTAACTGAGCTAACAGGCTCCATGAAGAAATTAAATTTGGCAGTGAAAGTGCAGTACTTAGGTTAGTCTCAAGTAGTCTTGAGATATAAAAACGTTTCTGTGGGAGTTCTTGGCTGAGTGTAAAGGCTTAGAGAAGAGTCCAGCAGCTTGCAGTGTGGAGTGGTGCTGCTTTATTTGTTTCATGGTTGTGTTGGTGGTTTTAAGAGGAAGGGTTGGCCTAAATTTATGTCTAAGCTTTTATTGTGCTTTCATGCAAGGACCAGAGGCAGGTTTTCCTCTGGTACGGGGCCATTTTGAGCTGGTAAGGCAGCCTGGGAGCTCCTGCCATTCCCGTGTACGAGGAGGGAACAAAGTCTTAAAAGCAAAGTGAAACTGGGGAAACTGGGTGCACTGGGTATTAAACAAGCACAACTTCTGTTGATGCTTCTGCATTCCTCCAGAGACCCCAAGCTGCCACAAGTCCGGTTCAGCCCTAGATCTTCAGGACAGAGCATTTCCCCTCCTGTCCTGATGACCGGCATTGATGGGGCAGGGGCTTTCCCAGGCACAGTGCTCTCCTCCTGGCAAGATATCCCGTGGTCCCTGCCGAGGACACACACAAGAGGTTCAAACAGCTTCGGTGTGTCTGCTGAACCTACTTCTGCTCAGAGCTCTTGTTCTTCGGACTGCTGCTGGGGGTCCTTCTCTCCCAACTGCTTTTACTGGCTATGTCTTACTTTTGAGAAGTAAGGAAGTACTTTTTGGGTCAAAGAGTGAGAAGGACTGTTTCTGTAGGACCTGGCAGTTAAGGGCTTCTGGCTTGAAGACCACTGCCTGAGCCTATGTACCCATGGCTGTCTGACTGCCACGCGCAGTGCAATGACCTCAGGGCAGAAATGGAGATGGTTGTCCCCTAAGCACTTTACAATTCATAGAATCACAGAATTGTCTAGGTTGGAAGGGACCTTTAAGATCATCGAGTCCAACCATCAACCTAGCACTGCCAAGTCCGCCACTAAACCATGTCCCTCAGCACCACGTCTGCCCAGCTTTGAAATACCTCCAGAGATGTATACCTTCTACCACTTCCCTGGGCAGCCTGTTCCAATGCTTGACAACCCTTTCAGTGAAGAAATTTTTCCTAATATCAGAACAGTTTAGGTTGGAAGGGACCTTAAAGATCATCTGGTTCCAACCCCCTTGCCATGGGCCAAGGACACCTCCCACTAGACTAGGTTGCTCAAAGCCCTGTCCAACCTGGCCTTGAACACCTCCAGGGATGGGGCAGCCACAGCTTCTCTGGGCAACCAGGGCCAGTGTCTCACCACCCTCAGAGTCATAATTTTCTTCCTGAGATCTAATCTAAATCTCCCCTCTTCCATCTTGAAGCCATTACCCCTCGTCCTATCACTACACGCCCTTGTAAAAAAATCCTTTTCTGGTTTTCTTGTAGGCCCCTTTCAGATACTGGAAGGCTGCTACAAGGTCTCCCCAGAGCCTTCTCTTCTCCAGGCTGAACAACCCCAACTCTCTCAGCCTGTCCTCACAGCAGAGGGGCTCCAGCCCTCTGAGCGTTTTCATGGCCTTCTCTGGACCCGCTCCAACAGGTCCACGTCCTTCTTATGCTGGGGGCTCCAGAGCCGGACACAGTACTCCAGGTGGGGTCTCACCAGAGCAGAGCAGAGGGGCAGAATCCCCTCCCTTGCCCTGCTGGCCACGCTGCTTTTGATGCACCCTGCAATGCAGGTGACCTTCTGGGTTGTGAGCACACATTGCTGGCTCATGTTGAGCTTCTCACTTACCAACACGTTTTTTTTAAAAAAAAGGATAGGTAAATTAGATCATCAGCACTTCAGGAAAGTGCTCATAGGTGTGACCATGGAGGGCGGTGGGGTGGGCTGGGGTGAGATTCGGATACCCAGCTGTGCAGGCACAGCCCTGGCGATGGTGAACAGGGAAACGAGCCCCTCCGAGCAAGGGGAAATTTGAGCAGCTTCCTGTGGACTCTCGTCTATTTTTTAACATCTGTGACTCGACACAGCTGGGACGTGCTGTTTCCAGCCACGGACAGAAAACGTAAAACACCTTGGACAGCATTTGTGGATATCACTCAGAAAAATAGCTTTATTTCTGGAGAGAGATTGTTATTTTTCTCTTCCTAATCTCCAAAGGCGAAGCTGTCTAGCGTGAGTTTTTCAAATAATAAACCCAAGTATATTTTGCATATGTTTTTTTCTGTTGTTCAAAAAATATAAATTGAAGTTAAGGAATGCTGTTTGTTTTGGCACAGCTTCACGTAGGCCATTCCAAAGGAAAGAAAATCCTTCAAGGTGAAGAGGAAGGGGAGGAAAGCCGCTGGGTCCCTCTTCCCACGTGGCATGGGCAGCGGTGTCCTTGCTCAGAGACCTGCAGAAGACAAACCTCTGAAGAGTCAGAAAGGCTGAGCTCCACCTGCATGGCAGATGCACTAGAGGTAACTGCTACGCTTTTATTTACACCTTAATATTGTCTATATTTAAAGAGAAATCAAAGATTATGTGGGGGCACTAAGACTTGAAAGACACCTGAGTAGAAATTCATCTCTGAACCATTGTCCCAAGGGTGAGGAACAAGTACAGGACGGGAGGAGCAAGGCTCCAGGATATGGAGGGAAACATGTTTGATTTCAACATAAATGTTGTTTTATAAGAGGTGGCAATTTCATAAAGTTTATGCAAATTTCACCAAGTTTAAAAAAAAAAAAAGTCACGGAAAGGACACTTTGGCATCAGCTTGAAAGGAATGTAAATGAATATACCCTTAATGCGCAGCCTTGCTTGCCAGAAAGGAGAAGTCTAGAAGAGCTGTGTTTCCCACTGAACTCCTGAGTAATAGGGACGCTGACACAAAGTTTTGTAATTTTATGCTATTGCAAGGAACAAAGGGGTCTCGTTGGGGTTCTAATGATCCTGTGGCTATATTTTCTATTTTTTACATCCCAGTGAATGCCGTGCCTTCATGTAAGACTACGTATAATGTATAGGAGAGAAACAAATTATGCAAACGACCCCAGAGATGTCAGCATCCATGTTAAGAGCATAAGCGCTTTGAAATCAGTCGATGTAGGGTTAGTATGAAGCGATGCCAATGTTCTCTACTGCATAATGAAGGAACTGTGCGTGCTTGTGCAGAAAAGATGAAATTCCAGCTTGCATGTATGTAGAGAGAGGAGGTAGGACTGGGCGCCTCGGTGTCATGGTAACAAGGCAAAGCACGTGGTATGTACATATCTGAACATCATAGTCCTCACTTTCTTCTGGGATGTGCTGCTTACAACTTTGGAATGACCTCAGTCAAAAATTAGGCTGAATGCCAGCATTTCTCATCACTAAAAGGACATTCCTCTGGCAGCCAATGTTTGTAAAGCGAGTTAATGGTAGAGCTTTGTTCATTAAAGGGGAGAGGTAAAAAATGCATGTAGAGGATTGCTTGTAATTTATGATTATCCACAATCTTCTATTACCTTTCATCGCCACCATCAAATATTTAAAAACACCTTAGATGAGATATTGTTAATGGTGGGTAATTTTATCATGGCATCCCTGCCTGGGCTCCTCCCTGGGTCCTTCTGCAGCCGTGCCCAGCTGTGCCCAGCTGTGCCCCACGTAGCCCCAGGGCCCCTCGCTGTCCCGGCCGGCATCACGTTTAGAAACGGGGAATTTAAAGAGGTGCTGAGTCGAGGCAGAGCGCGGGGCGGGGTGGTGAGGGGGTGTCGCTGACACATCTTCTGGGACAAATCCTGGCTGTGGCAGAGGAAAACGTGAATCATCGCAGCCCCGACAGCCGCGACGGTGCGCTGCCAGCCAGCGGCCCTCTCTGATCTCATAGGTGTGGGGCTAGGTGGAAATCTCCAAAACTGAAAAATTAAGTGAAAATTAGATTCCTTTAAGTGTTGGATTTTGAACTTGCTGTTCTTTTCTCCATACTTTGAACTGCTAGCTAAATATTAGGTACTCCTTTAAAACCTGATTTATGACCATTTTTTGTGATTAAAATAATTCTGAAGTAAAATTCTTTATATATGGCATGCATTTGGACAATTTGTGGACACAAAAACCTTTTTAGCAATAACAACTTTTAAAATAAAAATAATATTGAAATAATTGAACAGTTGAATAATAGTCATTATTTTGTACACCTAGCTTTTCCTCTGACCTCATATGCTGTCCTTCTTCAAAAAAAGTTTTTACATATATCCTTTTTTCTTTTTCTTTTTTTCTTTCTTTTTTCTTTTTTTTTTTTTTAATGAAATGTACGTATTTTGCTGAAGAAAGAATCTTAAATATGCACCACTGGTGAATTGTGAGACCTTTGTGGCTAAATGTAACCAGTCACATCAACAAAAACCCTACCGTGGTTGTAGTTCTTCATTCAGTGTAAGAGTATGTTTAGATTTTATGTTAGACCCCTGAAAAAATGGTTTTATAGTGAGTCTTAGCACATACAGCGAGTCATTTGGAATTGATCCTCCAGAGATTTAATCCTCAGCTCTGGCATGCCACCAAGGCCAGTGAAATCTTGGCCCCGTTTTAGCCTATTTTCACACCTTCTTCAGATTAGAGTTGAAGGAAGCAATCTAAGCAAAACCAGATTGCCTTGAAAGTAATGGCTTTTCCTGTCTCCAAATTCTCCAAAATCTATTTTTAAAGTTTTTTAAATTTAGTTTGAAGCTATTTGCTAGAAAGAAGAGATGTTTTAAGAATCTGTTGCAGACACTGAAGAAGGAAGCTTTTTGTGTATTCAGATTTTACATCTATATTGTATTTTATTTGGATAACGACTCACTACTTTTCTCTGTGGTGTCCTAGAACACGTGCCCTACCTCCTGCTTGGTCCTTGCTTCATGGTTTGGATTTTCATCTCCGTATTCGCATTGTGAAGGAATTGATGGAAAAACCTGTATATTTTAATTACTTAAAGAGAATCAATATGAGGCTTATTAGGAGATATTTAGCACTAGTTGTCTCCTATGAGGTTCAGAGATCTTTTTTATTTGATAGATGTTTCCATTACTGAGTAAAAAAATTTCATGTTTGAGACATAACTATGCAGAAGTGTGAAGAACTAATTCACACTGTGATAAAATAGTTATGTAAATGAGATGGGGAGGGATCATTTATCTGAAAGATTACTTGGGAACAGCATCAATCACCAGCATCAGATAATGAAGCCCTATTCCTGCATAGGAAAAGCGATCTTGTGGCCCCTCGTATTTGAACACAGAGAAGGGGATTTACCAGCTTCCTGTGGGGATTTTACATCTGCTATAAATAGATGTCACAAATATTATTTTGCAATTAGGTTTGCCATTGTGCAGCATGGGCAAATCACTGTTCTGTAAAGGTCAGAACAACAAGAAAATCAGAAATTTTGCACTTGATTTAAAATAATATAAATATGAATGATATTTTTAAAATGTAACGTAATACGTGGAACATGCAATAAGTAAATTAGTAACTCTGAGACTTACAAATTTATACAGGTGCATTGAAAAAGGTAGGTATATTTTGTAAGAAAGTCGCATTTGGAACACACAAAAACGTGCTCCAGGTCTATGGAAAAGGCTTTCCAGGTGAAACTGCTCATCTGTGCGCGTTGCTGTGTTCTGAGACGCCCGCGCTGTTTGTCCTGACGCCTTTTGTCCTGGATGCGCTGTGCAGCTCCAGAAGCAGCAGCGCCCCAGGCAGGAGGCGGCAGCTCATCCCCTCGCCTGCCGCTACCCGGGGACCTTTCCCTCCCTCGCCTGCCTGCCATGGGAGATTTGGAGAGGAGATTTACCGGCCTTCTCTAATTATTACCAGGACTCAACAACGGCGAAGTAGAAGCAGATTCTTTCCCTGCAGCGTGGAAAGTGACGCCAACAGAAGTGATGCCAACCAGCCAACAGAAGCTTTCCAGGTTACCCCGTTATCCCCCACCGCAGGAGCTCTCAGGGGACAGAATATCCTCTGGAACAACGCGGTGAGAATGGGATACAATACAATATAAAGACTGATTAAACAATATATTAATGAGATGTCAGTAGAAATAAAACGTTAATTCTTAATGTAAAGGCGATGATAGTAAGTCTATAAGGATGATGTATTTATGCTCTCAATTCACTCAGTGCATGCGTGGCTGTGACTAAAACTACCGGGGAAAAAGGAGATGAAACAAGCCTTGGGAGCTGTCGGAGCAGGTAGTCACATCAATGCCCCGCTGTGTTAATCTGACTCAATTTGCAAGCTGGAGAGGACCTCAGTGAAGGTTAAAATGTAAAATTACAGCCAAGGAAGAGAGCATTTGCGCACATCAGTTGGAGAAGCAGGTAGGGCCCGTCTGGGGGTGGTTTCCCGATCCTTCAGACCTGGAGCTGCACCTTCACAGCCACGTGGGGCAATGGGGAGATGCAACGTGGTGGTCCTCCAGCAAGGCTGCCTCACCTCGTTGCTGCTGCGGCTGAGATTATTTCCCCGCCGTGAGGTATCTCAGGAACTGCAGAGCAAACCTACAGGCCAGTCCTTCGTCCCCGAGCTCTGCATCATCGCAGCCGTGCCACGGCACACGTAAAGGGAAGCAGTCTGAAAGGAGAGAGCCCACACCACGCATAGGCACAAAACCCATGCGACCTGACCGCTTTGGTACGAGCAGCACGGGAGCTGACAGCGGCATCTGTAGGACAACTGCGTGAGTACCCGAGAAGAGGCTGTACTGAAAAATGGGGGAAGTAGGATTCAAGTTGCCAGTGAAATCTGCAAACCTAATATAAACGGTAAATTCCCTGCAAATGATGTCCCTTTTTCAGCATTCCTGGGACACAGGAGCTGCCTTCCTGCGTGTAAGCTCTGATTTCTAGCAAGCATGCTTTGAAGAGAAGAGCTTTCAATAATGAGCATCCAGGAAGAACGTGCAGACAGAGAAGCTCATTTAGATATGTGTGTGTGTGCGTGTATATATCTATATATATATATATATACACACAGCACTCTGAGCCTGAGCCTCGATCAGGTGGAGAACTTTTCCGTAGTTAAAGTGTGTTACCCTGGGCCGTCCTCTGACAGCAAAAGCAATAAAGCTGCTGTTATCCTATCGGCTACAATCATTAAGGAATCTGTGAGTTCTCAACTTTCTTTTAACTTTAATTGCAGTACAGGCATCAGCAACTGCTTAAGAATACAAACCCCAGTATTTGTTTAAAGAAATGGGACAAGTATATATAGATACAGTCTTGTAGTCATTATTTGTGCAGAACCTTAAAAACTGTGATGAAGATCGGTAGAAGGCAGAGTATATGAACAAAACCCGAGCTCATCTAAGACACCGATGAAATCTCGGGTGTTTAACGTGTTTGCACTGTGGTGCTGCCTATCCAGGCAGGATGCCTTTTCCAGGCCAAGCGAGTATGTCCCTTTAGACTTCCAGACCTCACTGAACAAAAATTGGATGGAAAACGCCTGGAGTCTGACCCTCTTTTTGCTTTAGTCCATCCGTCTTTTCCCAAAAGACAAAGCAAAACTTGATTCATTTTTTCATGACAAGTCCTGAGATGCCGGTGAGAACCGGCACGCCTTCTCCCTTCGATGGGGAGGGAGGCTGTCCTCCTCCGGCTGTAGGGTCCGTGCTGCTTCCATCGCTCTTAGCAAATACACTCGTGTAGGTGAAGTGTTTGACTGTCTTGCATACACAAACATCAAGGGATGGGCAATAATTCACAATAAATTACGTAGAGAATAGACGGAATGCAATAGATGCAATGAAGACACAGTCAATGCATGCGATATCTTACTCAGTAATTCATTAAATACCTGTCCTAGAGTGGTACTGCTATATATCCTTCATATAGACCTAAACATGAGATTAGACTAGATTGCAGTTTTCTATTATTTTTAAACAAGTAAAACTTAGTTTCATATTATTATAGCAAAATAATTGGTTTAATTAGTTAAACCTTTCCAACTGTATAGAGAAAGAAATTGCATGATTTTTCATTTCATCCCATGTCATGTTGTTACAATAGTCTGAGTGCTGAGGAGAGACTTCTCCGACATTGTTAGTTTGATTTTAATGCAAAAATATTTTTTCACGCCACAACCTCTGCACTGAAGAGTAAGTCTCCGTAGCAAGTAGTTGTGCCGGATCTGATTCATACCGCAGACTGCTTCTTATGTAAAACAAGGAAGATGATATAAATTGGAGGTGATAGGATAAAGTGTGGAATGAAAAATTATATTTTGTACTTGGAGGGTATTTAGCACCTTGAACCTGTGAGACTAATGAGTTTGTTTCGGTTCATGCATCTTCTGCAAAATTATCATCTGACTTTTGATGGGGAGAGCTGTTACAACGATCATGCAGTAAAAAGCACAGAGGTATTTGACCTTTAAGACCCTATAATACGGAGTAGCATGGCTAACAAGAGGCCTAAAAAAATGTTCCTTTGTGGGCTAGGAGAATTTGTCCTGAGATCTGAGAGACTTGCATGGGAGGCCTACAATAGCCTTTTTCTTTTTCCACTATATAAATAGAATCCAAGATGAAGTTGTTAAAATTATAGGCAGCCATATATTCTTCTTCAGCCTTTTTTTTTTTTTTTTTTTTAAAGGTAGAGGAAGTTTCATGTTTGAACTCTTAGGTATCTTGCAAAATTTGTACTCGACTTTAAGCAAAATTGTGATAGCATCTCTGAAGAAACATACCCTTCCATTAGTTAAGCACTACCAATGCCCTGAACGCTCAATCTCAGAAGACACAACCTCCTCTCTTCTCCCACCCCCTGTGTCCCCCTTCCAGCCCTGGTGTAGGTCTCCACCAGCAGACCTCCCCTGCGCACAGGTTTGTTCACCAGGAGCTGGAATCCCTGCGTGGTGATGAGCTAATGAGGTGAATTAAACGTGCTAGCTCCAGCACCAATGCTTGGAAGAGCGTGGTTTTGGCATCTTACTTGGCACAGCCACCAGGGAACTACTGGAGAGAGTCCAGCGGAGGGCTACAAAGATGCTGAGGGGACTGGAGCATCTTGCTTATGAGGAAAGGCTGAGAGACCTGGGGCTGTTCAGCCTGGAAAAGAGCAGACTGAGAGGGGATCTCATCAGTGCTTAGCAATATCTACAGGGCGGGTGGCAAGAGGATGGGGCCAGACAGGACAAGGGGCAACAGGCACAAACTGGAACATGGGAAATTCCATCTTACGTGAGGAAAAACTTCTTTCCTTTGAGGGTGGCAGAGCACGGGAAGAGGCTGCCCGGAGAGGTGGTGGAGTCTCCTTCTCTAGAGATGTTCAAAACCCACATGGGCACAATCCTGTGCAACCCACTCTAGGTGACCCTGCTCTGGCAGGGGGTTGGACTAGATGATCTCCAGAGGTCCCTTACAACCCCTGTGATTGATTCTGTGATGCTTCTTTCTCTTCCCTTCATGTCAACACAGTGACACTTTTTTTTTTTGTGTACCTGCAGGTCTCTGCTACGGTCACACTTCTTACTGCGGTGCTGCTTTGCACGTTCTCTTTAAAGTGATAACAGGAGGTAATCTAGAGCAGCGTAAGACTTGCTATGAGCCAGTACCTCGGCATCTGGTCTCAGATCCTGACACATCTGTACAGTCCCCGCTGAAGCCTGTGATGCCAGTCACCGTCACGCTGCACAATCCAGTGTGGTTTTTCCTGCACTTGTGGTTTTGGTTGTCTGGTTTGCTGATCCCATGCTCATACCCTGAAGTTCCTCCAGAAGCAATCTATCATGGATTGCCTTAGAGAAAATGGGCCCAAACCAGTCATTTGGAATTGCAACATAGGGTTAATTTAAACAAAATCCTTGGGAACTGGCAAGAAAGCGACAGACATTGTCTCTCTGTTAGGCTTAACCAACAATAAACTGGTAAAGCTCTCCTAATTCATATGATGTCAAAGCGTGTGGAGTATTTCCCACATGAGCCTCATAAAGGTAATTTCCAGGAAGATAAGTTGTTCAGCAAGTGTTGTCAGACATAAGGGGAAAAAAATATGTTCTTTCAGCGTCGTTTCGTGGCATTCTTGCAGTGAAATAGAAACGTGTGTGTGACAATGGCAATTCTACCCAAAAAGGTAAAAAAGGCCAGCTGAAATGGAGGTACTGTTTTGAAATGTCTTTCTTGTCAGTCTCATGCGGGGAGCCGGGGGGACGTGCAGGGAGCTGGGGGGGACACGCGGGGAGCCACGAGGGGACACGCAGAAGCGGTTCCGGACAACGGCGGGGTGGAGGCAGGGCTGCAGCTGGTTGGTGCCGAGCTCCTTCCTCCAGCCCCATCGGAGCACGCGGCACTTGCTGATTGAACGCCAGCAGTTATCAGCAAGTAAATTATCCTAGGTGGTTTCAAAGACGCAGGGCTTTTTAAAATGCTGCTGATTTGCGTGAGTGTTTGGGAAAGCGCTTGGGAATCGCCTCCAAAGCTGCCTTTGGGAGGAGGCAGGTGCCCTGCCTGCCCGTGGGCACGCTCTTTGCGAGGAATTCTGCTGCTCTCTTTGGGGGGTGGAGTTCAATGTATCGCTACCTGTATTTTCCTAACTGCGTTTGTCAGGGAATGAAGGAATTTCACACAGCAAAGATTTATGTCATGAAGAAATTGTCCAAACAAAAGGTGACATCACATTATCACCATGAACCACAGTATTTGTGTAAAGCTTTGGACGTTCCACCGGTTCAGCACCCTTCTTGGGCAAGCATGGATTTTATATATGTTTTATATGCAACAAAAATGACAAAGAGCGGGAGAGAGTTCTGCAGATGGCCATCAAGAAAATCAACGGCAGTATCATGATTAAAACCCAAAGCCAACGGCCACCTCCTGCCCAACCAGCGGCTTTGCTGTGGGCCCCATGCGGGTCAGACCATCTCCCTCTGACCGCCTGAGCATTGGAAATACGTCTTAGCACTTTTAGCCATAAAGGGCTTATTGATAACTTCTGTTCTTCAGTTCTATTATTTATGGCAAACAGCGTACTCTGCTGTCAAACCAGAGATAAAAACAAAGGCGATGCATGGCCCGGCTTAAGATGTTTTGCAAATACAGATGAGGTAAGAAAAGCCGTAAAAGCTTTTGAGGCCTCTTGATTTTTCCCCTTTGAATCCGTCTGTCATAAAATCTCACAGGAGATAGGATGTACTGCAATCTCAGGGTATAGCTAATGTGCTCTTTGATGCTGCTGTTTGTGAAATCTCTGACATAGTAGCAATAAATTCGGGTGGTGGGGTCATCCTGGAAGAAGTGAGTGTTTTACCAGCTTGTATATTGTATATGGCATTTGATAAATGCTACTGGCAGGTTCGGGAAATGCAGAAGAGCAGCACAAGCACTCAGGTGCTGCGCTCGAGGAGATGAATAACCAAAATACCTTGTGTTTTAGGAGACAGAGTCTACCCGAAGCACAGCAGGGAAATCACTGCTGGCGTGCATCTCCTGCCAAGTATAAGCTGAAATCAAACTGGCAGAAACATCATTTAGAAAGTGTTTTCAAAAGTCTGATGAGTGTAAAAACATAGAAAACCTATTTTTCTTCTTGTGTTTAGCTATTAATGGACTCTGTCGTGCTGGTCCTAAATGTGCACGCGATATCCTTCCCAAAGGATGGGTGCAGTATGATCCCCATCACACGCTTGATTGCGGGATGCAAACAGGGAGGCAGCGCCGTTTTCCTGCAGAAATCGGGTTTTGCCTTTGCTGCTCATCTTTGTTCCAGCAGAAGTTAACAACTGTGCCACGTACCTGAAACTACAGGGAGAGGATCGAGGAATTAAGGATGGTCGAAGCCTTTTAGGATGGAAGGGCCGTGCAGCTCGCTGGTCTGAGACAGCTCAGAACAGGTCAGAAATGAATTTTCTTCACTTGTCGCTACGGAGCCGGTGTTTGCCAGCTGGCCGCACCCTGTCGGCGTGGGGGTAAGTTAAGGGAGTGTCCAGCAGCAGAAGTGGAGCAAGTCTGTGCTCTTGGACTTCGTTGTTTTAAAATACATGATATTCTCTTCTTGTGAAAAGTGAAGAGAATTAGGTTTAGAGCGCTGTACCTGATGTTAAAGGGACTCTTAGTCTGCACTCACTGTATTCCTTGAATTCTCATTTGGTAATAGAAAGTATAAATTGGATGATAAATAGAGGGTTCATTCTCAAAAAACTTCATCTGCGCTTTTATCTTTCTTAATTCAACTTTTGGAATTTTCGTTTAATATATAAACTCCATGGTCTGATCCATCTCCAATTCATACTTTCTTGTCTAGCGGGTTTTATTAATTGCAACACATTCAGTTGTTGTTTCGTTTAGATAATAGGGGACAATTCAGCATGAAGAAAATTAATTTTCCTGTTTCACATGTTTTCGGTTTTGCTTTTCTGTTTCTCCTTGTAGTTTTTAAATGAATTCTAGAAAATACTTGTAACAATACGGAAAGAGAGACAGGCTGGAGTAAACATTGATCTTTACAGTGTAATAATCTATAGTACCAACTTAATAAGTGGTGTGACATGAGCAGTTCACCATCCATTTATCATGCATTGATAGTTTGATACCTGAATTTTTAACATCACTTCTTGCTTTGACATAATAAAGGACCTGCCAACATTTCCATTAAAACCAGGAGATTTTAGGAGTTTCTGCTTTGGCTATAAATAACAGTATTTGTAATCTATGAATTATTATGCAGAGTAGCAATCTATGAATGACTTATTCCAGCAACCATAAAAAAATAAGACTTTGACATTTTTGAACTTCAGGAGGACATCCTCCTCTGTCCAGAAGAAAAGGCCTATGAGTACTTTTAATTACATCCACCATAAAAAGTTTACAAACTAAGAGACAGTTCCTGAACTAAAATAAATCACTTTAATTCCACAGATGGCAAGGAGACAGCAATTTACATTAAAAGGTTCTGATGAGAGTTGTCTTGAGCTATAGTTTGCTGGCATAATAGCTTCAGGCTAATCAGATATACTTCCAGTAGCTATAGCGTGGTTATAGTCAGGGAAATGAATGTACGAAAATAGCATTTGAGCTTCCATGTTTGCTCTCAACAGTCCCATCTCAAGGACTTCCCAGTCCATTTTGGTCAGTGTAGAGGTCACATAGGAGTCTTTAACTGGGCTGCAGACAATAATGTCAAGTCAAATTATTTCTGCTTCTCACATCACCCTCTTCTGATTTAAAAAACCTTATGAAGCAGAATAAAAACTCTGACATTCCCTAGCTGTCTGACTTCACCGTGCCGTCCATAAGAAGCCTAGCTTGTCAGTGGAATAGTACATAAACATGTTTCAAATAGTTATGATTGATGTCCAGGTTCTCCATACTTACTTTCTTCTAGTGAAATCCACTTCAAATAAGGTACACGTTAATAAATTCAAACATACAGCTAGTTTAGGTACCAAGTTTTTTGAATGCTTCAACTTTTGCAGAATATCACTGAGATACAGTCCTGCGAGTTCAGTGCTTGGTGTTAGGTACCAAGCTTGTTTAGCAGCTGTGGACATCCCTATCGCTGTGTTTAATGGCTTGGGGAAGCGTGAGGAGGCAGGGGGGATGTTCTAACCAAACGCTTTTGCAATAGTTTTAATCTACAGAGTTTGTTTTCATAGAAAATATAGCAGATTTCCAGTACCTTATAGCAGCTTTCCGGTATCTGAAAGGGGCCTACAGGAAAGCTGGAGAGGGACTTTTTACAAGGGCATGTAGTGATAGGACGAGGGGTGATGGCTTCAAACTGGAAGAGGGGAGATTTAGATTAGATATCAGGAAGAAAATTATGACTCTGAGAGTGGTGAGACCCTGGCCCAGGTTGCCCAGAGAAGCTGTGGCTGCCCCATCCCTGGAGGTGTTCAAGGCCAGGTTGGACGGGGCTTGGAGCAACCTGGTCTGGTGGCAGGTGTCCCTGCCCATGGCAGAGGGTTGGAACAAGATGATCTTTTAAGGTCCCTTCCAACCTAAACCATTCTATGATTCTATGAAATACCCATGGGAGAAAACACACTCATTGTTTCCACAGAAAGCCTACAGCCTCATCATTAACAAGGTGCAACGAAGGTCCATGGCAGTGACAAGTGTGTGTCGGTTAGTTGGCTCGTGGCACTCTGGGTGCTTAGAGTCCAAGTTAAAAAGAGCAGATGGGTACAGAGTGGGCATCACACAAAGATGACATTTCTAGGCATCTAGACTAGTTTAGAGTGCTGTCTCTTCCTAAAATGTTTTTCAACTTTTTAGCCTAGAACCTATGTCCTCAGTTCCATTCTTTCTGGAAAATACATAAATACTTCTAAAGACTGAAGACACTGAAGTGGCTTCACCTTTTGGTTTTGCTGGTTCAAGGACCCATAAAAAGAGAGACGTGGAAAATATAAATTGTGAGTAATGGGATAATAGTGAAAAATAAGTTAACTAGTGTACTCGGTTCTATTTATATCTGCAGTTTCCAAGGAATTGCAATAAAAAGAGTTTGTGATGATGTCTGCCTTATCTTAGGTTGTAGGGATTTAATGTACCGTCTGTAAGCTGTTGAACATTTTTGTTGTGACTTTTGATCTCTATGTTGATATTTTATTACTGTAGATCACTTAGAAATGGGAAAGGGAACTGTGAAATTTAAAAAAAAATTATGGTTTGTTGGTTTTTCAGTAACTGGATCATTTAAAAGCTCCATTTTTAGTAAGAAATAATGACTTGCTTTATTTAGGGACTATTTAAAATGCTCTTGAGGTATCTATTGAACATCTCGACACAACAGATAAATCAGTAGCAGACTCAAAATTAGTTCTGCACTGTTATATATTACAATATGTTCTATATTATGGTGCATGTTATACATCCCTTGTACACTTGCACGTTAGATATGGAGGAAGAGATAGAGTCTGTTTTCAAAGCTGTTTCTAACATATGATCGTTCTTACCCCCTGAAAACCTGCCAGGACTTGTCTCTGAATTACAAAGTTGGTTTACTTGTATGTTTGTGGATGGGCTCTGATAGGCTGAAGATGCTCGTTTTTATGGCGTTTTTCTCTTTTGGTGTTGTAAATACATTATTTCTATATTCAAAAATAATTAGGAGAGAGGTGGTTGTTCAGCTGAATTTTAAACTAATTAAACTGACTTAATTCCTGTCAAAAATGACTAGGATAAAACCTGCACTCCCTGAGCAACTCTTTCAAGATGGCAAACAGGGCACCAGAGGGCAGGAGCTGGAGCTGCTCCGGCTGAACAGCCACATGCCGCACGGGTAGCTGCCATAGCGCCAGCGGCTGCTATCGAAACCCTATTTGCTCTGTTGGGCCAGAATCATTAAGCTGCTTTCTTTGTTGATGAAAAGACTCTTTTTTAGTTCAGTCCGTTAACTTCACGCATTCCCAAATTCACCAGGTCCTTACTGGAAGCAGTGGGAACTTGTCCATTGCAACAAGCCTTTGCCTTAATGCATCGCCGGAAGCCCACGCGGCCGCCTGTCCCCCTGGTCCTGCCGGCGTTGCCTGTCATCTCCTGTGCATCTCCGGTAACCTCTGGTGGGATTGACCATCCCATGGGAAGAACTCGCCAGCCTTTGGAAGGGCAGCAAACCGATCAGGTGGTGTTGGGTTTTTTTTCCCCCTAAGAAACATAACTATTAACATTCACTAAAACTTTCCCCAAAACAGCATTAGGCAACAGTTTGCTTCAGCAGTCAGTCTTGTTTTAAGCTGAAATTAATAAACTCATCTTCTAGTTTGAGCAGATCTACAAGGCTAATTCAAGCCAGCTGACTTTGTGAGGAACACACAAGAGCTTCGTTTCTTTTACTGTTTGAGAACATTAGTTACGTTATGTTAAAAAAAGAGAGAGAAGCGCAACAGCGGCGAGTAGAACGGACGGTCTGTCACTGGTATGATGGCAAATACCAGCGTGCCGGGCTCTTCTGTCTGCTTTAACCGCCAGCATTATGTAATGTTTTATCTTCTTTGGCCTTGGACCTTGTTATTCAGAATAACATACAATAATAAAGGAGCATTTTGAGTGATTTTGTTAGAAATACATCAGACTGCCTAACAGTCTGGTGGCATCAATAATTCCCTATTAAGCCCTCTACACCCATTATGGTTTTTGCTTTTACTTTTTTTTTCTAAGTTAGTTTCCAGGCAACCAGTAAGAACTGAATTACATTAAGCTATTAATTCAGGACTGCACGCCAGCTCCGGGTTCTGCAGCGATTTGTTCCTCACGCATACAAGTTTCCTCATAAAAACCATTTTATTGGTTTAATCTTCAGTGATACCCAGCCCAGAGAACCGATTTTCAAATGGCAGTGCCTGTACTTGATTTTTGGTTTTTGTTTGTTTTGTAATGCTTACTGGTGGGATTTATTTTTGATGTTTAATGAAGCAGAGGTCTGTGAGGAAGGTTTGGTGTTAGCCACCGTAAATATGTACTGTTATCTACCAGTGTGTTCTTCAACAATGCATAATATATTGGCTCATATTAAGATCTGAATTAAGAAGATTCTTGTGATGGATTTCCTCACAGGGTGCAAATTTGGAAGACTGGTTATTAAGAAAATTTAACCTGTAGGACCTCTCTTTATCCAGTGCAGGAGTGTGCTGGCCTTTCTCAGCTGCTATTATAACCCCCCAAAAATTTAGAAATCCCATACGCAGCCCTGGGATGGGGAATGGGGGGTGTGGGATGCGATGGCCCACCGGGCAGCGCAGCATGAACAGCACTGCTCCACTTCTGATCTTGCAACCCTGACTGCTTACTCTATTCATTAACTGCAAATTCTCCTCTAGCCTTTTAGTGATGAAAACTAGAAAATACAGAGTTTTGTCTGTATACATAGTCTGGAAAAATAAAACGTGGGAAATCCTTTCAATGACAGAAAGCTTGATATCAGAACCAGAGGATCGTTTTTGTAATTTGAACAGAAATGGGCAGATATTATATCAAATATTCCTTCCTTTCAATGGAACACATGGATTAAGAACACAGTTTATTAATTAACACTTGTATGGAAACTGCATGTACATCAATAATGCAAAAATAAAGAAGCAGCAGTAATGAGACGTAACCACCCTTAGCGTAACATGAAAACCTTTGCAGATATTAAAAAGGAGTAATTTTGGTGTTATGCTGCATTGTTAAATGAATGTAGCACCAGCGAAGGGAACTAGACTGGCAGCTTGATAACGAACTCTGCTTACTCCCTGAAGAAGGTCAGAGAGGCTGAGCTTGTCGGCCTTCCTCCCAGATTCAGCTGAAAGGAGATGCCTAGAAGCAGGGTAGGAATTTGGGGATGAAATTGCGGTTGTGTCTAATAATTATGATTGGCGAGTTATGAAACCCAACCTGTACGCTGTATTGAGCGATCATATATTTTATCTAAAAGGTCAGAAAGGTCATTATTCATTTCACACCCTATATTCACTAAGGCCAAACTTGGCGACTTCTGCCATCCGGGTATTTGTATTGTCTTTGTCTCCATCTTTGTATTGGTTTCAGTGAGTTGTGGAGGTCTGGGACACTTGAGGGGTTGTGCTGGTGAATTTTTGTGAGGCTACAATTAGAATAATCAATCTTAATGAAAAGAATTTGTCTTTATACACTGCTAAAACATAACAACAACAAAAAAAAAACCAAACAAACCCAACAACCAAACAAAAAACTATGTAAGACTGAAAACAAAGCACCAAGACAAAGGCCATTTCAGATAAAGATGCCATGGCTTTTGTAAAATAGTTGGCTTAGCATGGAATTCTTAAAACGGTGATTCTTTTTTAAATTTATTTATTTCAAAAACAAACTACAGTTTTGAGCTGTTTCCAATTTCTGTTTTCTAGAGATCTGTGATGTGAGTCTGAATCATAGAGGTGACAAACTGAAACCACAAAAGATAACCATGTCTTCATAAAACTTCCCTTGAAAACCAAAATAATTAACAGTCTGCTGTTTATAAGCAGAGCATGTAATATATGGTCTTCCCTGTTGTAATAAGCCATAAGAACTTGTATAGCTAAAAAGGATTTTTATGCCTCATTGGTTGCTCAGATCTCTTGGAACAATGATAATCACCAGACTAAGTGTTTTTTCCCCCCTTTACATTTATTATTCGAACGAAGAGTGCGTTGCCGTCCTGAGGGTCTGTGGTTCTATAGGCAGATCCAAAAAAACCTGTGGTCAACATGTTGAATCTAATCACGTTCTCCATTTCTGGGACGTACTTTATTAAACATTTTCATCACTTTCAACTGTGCATTCATACCTCAGCAGATTTATATCTGTAATTAGGGGAATTGTTATTTACCAGCGGATATAAAGCTGGTAAAAAGACACCTTTCAGCAACATAATTCAAATGTCATGAGTTATTACCAGTTTCAGATTAATAGTACAGTTATTTCTTTTGCTACAGGTTAGGAACATGTCTCCTGTCAGAAACCTTTGGAAATTCTTCAGAAATACTGGGCAACAACTATTTGTGATTGTCCAGCTAAAGGGAATCAGATGTATATGAAAGAAAGTGATCCCTCTCCAAGATCTATGTTCAGTAATGAGATATTTTTATTTTAAAAAGTCTCTAACAGATGGTGTTTCTAAATTTTGAATATTAGGGCTGTTTTTGAAAGAGGCCTCCACACAGTCTGATGTATTGCAGATGAGATTTTGCGTTTAAGCTATAGCTAAGAGTTAATTGTGCTGCCGCTCCTGATTGCACCAAGGCACCAGCTCCCAGCATTGAAGCCACAAGGCAGGTGGCTGCACGGTGACACCCCTCGTGTCTGCAGCCACTGCCACCAAAAGTACCGCCCCTGTGTACAGGGACCCTATTAATGACACCTGGAAGATGTAGGTGGTTTAAAAACAATTTGTCGTTTATTGTGTGTGCTCTGTAGAAGGTATCTTCATGTATCATAGTAGTTTCTCAGTCATTGTTATATGAGACTGTTTTACAGTTGGTTACTGGAAGGTCTGTGCTCAACATCTCCGCCTTTGTCAGTCAATTATCTCACAGAAAGAAACTCGTTAATTCGAGAAGCTATGTTTTCCATAAATCCATGTTGTGCTGGCATTGAGAAGCAGACAATGGTGATGCCAACCAAGTGTAATCAACAGCCTTGGTGTTCCCTGGAGCTGAAAAACTGGAAATGATCAGTTTTTCCACCAAATCCAGTCCCACGGGTGCCATCACAGCATGGCCAGTTTACCAGACGCCGTCCCTCTGGCTAGCTGCCAGTGCCTCCTTTGCTCCAGCCAAAAGGCTTGGTCTTCTGCTGGTGAGAAACTTCCCATGCTCTCCCCTACGCTTGTTCAAACCCAATTTATGCTCATTTGTTCAGTGGTAACAGTGGTGGCTTTTGCTAAACTGTTGAAACTCTTTGGTCTGCTTTTGTAAACACTCCCTTATCCTTCGAGAATAGTGGTAAGACATTTTCCTTGTTTCATTCCTTGCAAACCTTTTTCGGTATCAGAGACGTGTTCCTAGTTGTTCAGTCATTTCATGAATATGAAACACATGTGGACTGCATTTTCATAGTTTAATCTATTTTCTCCATAAGCAATACAAGATGGTGGGGAGTTGACATGGAAATGCAAGCCATCGAGATTAAGGGTGACTATGCACGTGTAACTCAAGAGAGTAGCTTTGGAGAAACATCAGCTAGGGGAAGAGAAAAGAGAAATCTGAATTCAATTGGATTTTAGTAACTTCAGATTGGTTTTGAATCATATTTACACGCTTTTCTATTTCTCATATGTTTGCAAGTTTTATTGCTATAGTTCTAAGTGTCTTGGAGCTATGTGAATTAGTGGATATGTTATTACTGAGCAGAAGATGAACTGCGTTAGCATGAAATGAGATCGTTCCCCAGAGTCCTACACAGGAAAGCTGTGGAAAACCTGGAACTGAACCCAGGTCCCAGGAGACACAGAATGGCCCCAAAACGTATGGCGTTATGGGCCAGGAGCCGCCAACAGGAAGCTCAACTCAAGTTTTAAAGCTCAATTAGCCTGAAGTATGCTGACTGAAATAGGTACATTTTAGGCAAAATATTCCCTGCCTCTCGCGGAGACCCAGGAGCTTTGCAGCTTTTTCTCTACTGCTTCCAGCGGTGGCTAAATGTGAGAATTTTGTGCAGTTTCAGATTGAGAGTGAGAGGGAGAAATCACTTAACACCCAGAGCTCCAATGGGAGCATCAGCAGGAGCTGGATTGATGGAAATGCCCCAAATTGATGGTGGTTTTAGGGTGGTTGTTTTCATTGTTGGTTGTTACCTTTCTGTGAATGCTTTTCTAAGTCTGTATTGCAGGAGAAGGCAAAGGCTTCTTGCAGGGTGAATCAAATAAGAAATTATGGTTCTTGAATGAGAACTGCGTCCATAAAATGAAAAATATGATGTGACACAGTAAAAATAGGACCGCTGCCCTAAAGTCTTTAGATCTGACGTCAAAAGTATACTTTGGGGATTAAACATCAAATGATTTTGTCATAACAATTTGATTGAAGTATTTCTTTGCTTATATTGAAGACTTAAATTATACAGCCACTCATTGCCAATTAAATAATTTTAAATAATGCAGCTGCTAAACTTGCCTGGTTTGGCTATTGGCTTGCCAGCATTTGGTCTTTTGCTGGATAATATCTCCTTCTTCACAGTCCTGTTTCTCCGTGCTGTCTGGAGGCCTCTCATCTACACGTGTGAGAGGGTGCGGTTTCTTCCATTGTTTGTAAATACACAGAATCTGGCCCACGGGCGAGTTTAATCTTCTCCAAACTCCAGCGCCTCACCCCCACGTGCGTTGGAGGGCTGGAGCACTCCCAACCCAGCGCAAGGTCGGCTGCACACAACAAACTGACCAAGTAACGGCGTTGACTAAAGACTTGAGATCCCGCTGATAAACCCAACGGGAAGGACCTGGACACCAAAGGCAAAGGTGAGGTGGAACAGGTCTGTTTCCCGCAAGGATTGTACTAATGGCCATTTTTTCTTTCTCTTGATTTTTAGACTGTGTTCCATAGATGTGAAAAATACTATAATTATTTTAGTATGGAAATGGGAAATGAACTCCAAAATACTTTGATCTAGAGAATTCGAGCTTAGTTCTAGTGGGAATTAAGCAGGAGAAGTTTCAAGTAATTTATGTTTGAAATGCCTTCATAACTTTTGCTTCATAAAAACAGAGAGCGATATAAAATGATAGTAAAAATTCATATTTTGGAAATGGACATTCTCCTTTCTGGCAATAAAAAGCAAAGGTAATTTGCTCTATTTCAAAAAGATTGTTAGTAGTTACTGTGATTTCAAATGATGTAGGTTTTATGCTCAACACATCTTAATCTTGCTGACTATAAAACATTCCTTTGATGGTAAGTTGATGATCTATGGGTTTGAATCAGAATTCATGTCTGGAATTAATGTCTTGGTTAAAAAGAAAAAAAAAAACTCATGGAAACTCACATGGTTTCCTCCAAATCAGAGGCCGGCTGGCAGCCTTGTCCGCCTTGTCCTCGCCGCAGTGAAAGCTCTGCCCTCTGGAAATCCGGGCAGCTGGGAGCTACCTCTGTTGATGCGGGACTTCCTTACGTGCTGTACTTATATTTGAAATACCGAAGTGTAAATGTAAAAGTTAAGAAGAAAATACAAGAAGAAACACAAGAGGGTTTTTTCCTCCTTTAAGTGCTTTCATGGGTTTGCCTGCCTTTTGTTTGTTCCTCTTTTCCCCCAAATCCTATTTTTTCTTTTTGTTCCTCAAAAAGCATGAAAAGGAAAGTTGCTAATGACTTAAACGATCAGAATAGTTAATGGTTTTTGTCCAGGACGCTGATTTTTCTCCATGTTTGTGGCAGAGCTAGAACTGGAGTCCACACTGAGTCTCCAGGCAGTGCTGCTTCGCACTCATCAGCTGTCCCTCCAATTAAATTAACCGTCTGAAATTAACATACGTTCCAGCATCGCTCTTTTAATTTCATTTTCTCTTTCTCCAAACTGAATTGCCTTTAATCAAAACCTTATAAAAAGAGGATTTATTCTTGTCTACTAATGCCAGTCCTGAGCCACTATTTATATGTTTTAAAATTTTCAATTTGATTTAGCCAGAGTTATACCCTAAGTTAATGGAGAAAGCAGAGGGGGAATATAAGAAAACTTCTGAACTTATAGATAATGCAGAACACTATCAAGGCAGGTAATTAAAGAGAAAGAAGACAAGCTCTCCTATTTTAATAGAAGAGTAAATGCTGGGGAAACTAGTAGTGCCGCACGAACATTTCATTTCCCAATAGTAAAAGCTTGTTTATATCTGGGTCAAGAGAAAAAAAAAGTTGCTAAAATTAAGCAACACTTCAAAGTTTGGATTTATTACATGTGAGTGAGGTTCAGTAAGAAATACTGAATTGTCATATGGTGCAAATGATGTTTTCATAATGGGATGGTGAATTTGTGTTTGATTTTTTTCTTAAATATTTACAAGAAAGTTAACCCCTGTGTTTTGGTCCTGTAAAGATCCACATCCGTTTTGCATCTTTCGCGAGAAGGATTAATGCGCAGAAATATTTACTGAATTGAACCCATGACCCCAGGTTAGAGCTACAGAGAGAGCGGACAGGGATCTTGTCGCTGAAAAGGAGCGCTCGCGTTCAAACTGCAGAGAGCAGCAGCTCTGCACTCTGCATTTCTAATAGAACTACATGGGGGGGGTGGTTTTGTTACGGACCTTTTCTCTTGAAACACACCGAACGTCTGCGCAAGAGACGTTCTTTTCTGCTCGGGTGGCTTGTCCCAGGTATCTCCTGATCCTGCCTTTGGGGCTGATTGTGGGTCTTGTTTCTCCTTGTAGTTGCCTTTGCTCCGGTGATAACGTGCTTGCAAGGGATCTTGTTACTTTCGTTATGCGAGTCTTACGCTGTGTCCCTTGCTGGGATTGCTTAGCTTTATATTTGTAATTTTATATCCATGGAAGTTTGTGAAAAGTCTCTTAATTTTTGCAAGCCCGTATTTAAATAGCAAGTAATTAAGTATACACTGCAGCAAAGCTCAGCATCCCTTCTTAGATGTGTTGCATCTGCATCTGATAAAAATTCCTTGCTTAAAAAATTCAAAATCCCTGAGTAAATTCTGTACCTGTATTTTGTGTTTGAATCTGGTCAGTCTATGAGCTGTAGATTCCTAAGTGTTGCTCGTCCATAGACCGCAGAATCATAGCATCATAGAATCGCCTAGGTTGGAGGGGACCTTTAAGATCGTTGAGTGGATGGCATGTGTCAAAGGCCAGCTTTTCAGAGAAATTCAGTGTTTCCCTCCTGATGGCACGCAGTGAGGGCAATGTAGAGGGATTTTCAAAAGCCCCTGCGTGCCCCAATTCCCTCGTTTTGGAATGGCTCTGTATGCTTTATTAGTTAGAAATTCCACCACATTTTGTACCATCCATGTTTGTGTGGAAGCCCTCAAAAACCTCGGCTCCATTTTTTTCCCTTCTCAAAGCTGTCTTGTGAATAACAAAACCCACATTGTTCTTGTGTGTTCTTCCGAATTTATTTCATGTCATCTTCTCACAGAAAAAAAAAAAATAAATACAGCTCCTCTCACTTAGCACCCTTTGGGACAGCAACTGCAGATGAAGAGCAAGCAATCAACGTGTCAGGATGAAATTAGATTGCCACAGACTACAAGGTTTGATCCAATATCTATATCAGATTTGGTTTTCAGCTGTGCACATCACAGTAAAATAATACTTGCTGGGCTTGTTTGGCACGAAGCAGTTTTTAAAGCATGCAATGCTTTTCATCTGTGTACATGTTGGGAAAAGGAGGGGTATGATATTAGGTGTTTTACACTATTACCTCAATATTTAATTATAAATAAGACATTGATGCAAGAGTTTTTTTGCTTAAATGACATGGGGGATGGGCTCAGCGGCATCCCTAGCATGCTCCGCTGGCATCCAGTCCGGAGCAGAGCCAGCCCAGAGCAAACCCCCTGAGCCAGGTACAGCGGGACACGGAGTCCTCAGCCAGGACCGTCACTCTGCAGAGCCTGTCCTGCTTGCTAACCTGGCCCAAGTCCTTACAGACACCTCCAATAAGGCCAGGGGCTGCCCAGCATCTGGAGTACAGCTTGCACGTAAAACATCTACATTTTGACACCATTTTTTCAACAAAATGCCCTAATAATTTCAAGAAAGAATACTTTCTTCCATTTAATTATTAAAAAAATAGTGAAAATATTCAAAATATTCATTAAAAATTTTTTGGTTTGGGTCAAACAAAGTGTTTTGGTTAACTTGAAGCACCTAACAAAACTGAATTGCCAGCGAGTTGGAATATGCCAGTTACGTGCAGACACAACCGACTCCGTCCATGCTGTATTAAACAAAAGCCTTTTTCTAACTGTTTGTACATCTTCCGCTAGGTTTCAGGTTAACAATAATTGGCTCTCAAAGGAGTTATGAGGATACCCAAAGTTTGGCTGGACTTCTGTGAGGATATCGAGCCAGCTCCTGTATTTTAACCCCGGGGCATTGCAATTTGTACCGAGTCGAATCTGCAGCCATCGTAACGCCGTTCAGCTCCACCGGTAACAGCAAAGTCATTGATTTGAACTAATTGAGGATAAAATCAATTTTCTCTTAGGTGTAAAAATATTGGTACGCACACACAGTCTTTTCGTGTCACTTGTGGCCCAGTTAATCTCCTGTTCAAGGGATTTAACCTGGTTCTGCTTGTACCCAGCTACAGATTCGTATTATGAGACTGCAAGGATGTCCTCTGTCCTTGCGTTCTTTAATTCTTCAGACCTGCTCCCACTGCTCTGTCAATAGCTTTCAAATTAATGGTCCAATCTTTTAAATTAATGAGTTTTCATCGACCTCAGTGGAAGTGGATCAGCTTCAAGACTGTCAGCCCACCCTGCTGTCCTCATCAGGACTTCATCGAAAAGTAGTTCACCTACTTTCACACACAAGCCTGGCGCCTTTGAGCGCATATCTGAAGCCGTGTCATTCGGACCTCATTAAAGCAGCCATACGGGTCCTGCTGCTCTGGACAGAGAGGGTTTTAATAAGAAATTTTTAGTTTTGTTCTGCAGTAAGTCCAAGTTATCTTGGGTTCCCTTCTATACTCATTTAGTTCAAGCAACCAGTCTTATTAGCCCAGGATTTCCTGAGAGAGGAAAGTTAGCACCTGCATTTTCCAAATCCCTAAATGAGATTTGAAAAATCTTATTTCAGTAATTACAATAACAAAGCATCCCGAATGAAAATATATTATTGGAGCAGCTCATAGGGGGTGGAGTCATTTCCGGTCACTATAAATACATTTTTACTTTTCTGTGGAAAATGCAGTGAGTCTTGATGAGGGAGCACTCTGAAACTGCTAGGCTGTCACCTGGGATGCAGAATTCTCAATATTTGAGGATCTGTTATGAGCACACCTGGAGTACATCTTGATTTTGTTTAAAAGTGCTTTCAAATGACTGTCACAGGCAAGTGATAGGACACAGGAGAGGAAGAGGGGGAAAGGACCGGGAGAAGGCTGCTTTGCAGAGGGTAGACTCTGATCTAAACCCTGTGGCCCCAGACCATGCTCCCACTCATGGAAGTACCTTGAAGAGACTTTGCCCTGCAACTGGCTTCCCCAGGGGCAGAGCAGCAACCCCACCAGCCTCAGGGCTTCTTCAGCCCCACACAGTGACATTGAGTTGAACTTGACCTGTGTCAAGGACCTGGCTCCTTCTGTGTCCCAGCAAACTTCAGCTGGACAGGCTGGGGTCAGGAGGTGATGCAGCATGGCAAAGCACAACCCGGCTGCTGACTTCTCTGGAGATTAACACCAGGATGAATATTGATATGATTCACCAGGGTGAATATTAATTACAGAATTATAGAATGGTTTGGGTTTGAAGGGACCTAAAGATCATCTAGTTCCAACCCACCTCCCACCAGACCAGGTTGCTCCAAGCCCCGTCCAACCTGGCCTTGAACACCTCCAGGGATGGGGCAGCCACAGGGCAACCTGGGCCAGTGTCTCNTCAGGAGAGGTGAAGCTAAGGAAAAGATTCACTTTACAAGAGAGTGTAATAGGGTATAAAAGAAAGTCATGATTAAGTACCAAAAAAAGGATGAAAGTCATGATTGTCTAATACTCAGTCTATCAAAGCAAATGAATAAAGGTAAAAATCTATAACATAAAACCACATCAACAGAAAAGAATCTGATATCATTAGCTGGGCAGACCAGATTGTCAGAGTATTTTGCCTGAGTTTGCTTGTTGTTGCACACAGGGATAAAATCTTGTATAGACCAGACTTTCTACAAAATGGATGGGGAGAGACATCAAGGGAATAAATAAAATAGATGAGGAAAAGATCTGAACTCTTATAAAAAGTGCACAGCCATGAAGAGACCTTAAAAAATTTTTAGAACTTAATTTACAAAGAGCACTCCTGATTTCTGTCATAAAATGTTCCAAAACAATCTCATGACTCAATTTCTGCAGCCATTGAAGTAGGAAGAATTACATAAGATTCTTGCTGTTTGCTTTATTTTATGCTTAACTCGTATTCTCAATGATTCATTATCAAGATTTGTCAGGACTAATTAAGAAGAGTGCCAGCTGTGATAGCGTTTGATATCATGGCACCTTGCTCAGTGGGGACTCAACCGAGATAGCTCCTTGCGCAGAATTAGCTAATAGCAACCGGTGATTTAGTGGCTTGCTGCTAACTGTGGTCTGAGCTGTTACAAAGGTGACGGTATTTAGCAGCCCCTGCGGATATGCTGCTGCTTTACATGAAATTGAGTTTCCTGTAACTCTCTATTAAAAAACCCAACCAAATTTATCAAATTACATGTATGATTTTCTTTCGTGCGGCAAGCCACCTCTCTGTATTTAAATAAAAACAGTTAAGTTCAAAAAAGGACACAGTTTTAAATTCAGGAGGGTATGAGTGTGAAAACGCTGCATGTGGTGATGACTGTGCCCGAGTTTTTAATTTTGATGTGAGCTGTCTGCTGGGCACAAACCTCTGGAAGCAGTTTATAAACAAAAATATTTCTGACCCATACTTTACACAGGCTGAGTCATCCATCATATAATCTACGCACAGTTCTGTGCAGCCTGCTACCAAACAAGAAACAATAGTAATTAATTTCTGGGCAGCAACAGCAAAACTACGGGAGACTCATTGACAGGGGTGCGAGCGGGCTGGAGCCCGGCGGCACCGCGGCGGCTCCGGCTCTGCCTGTCCCAACGGAAGGGCTTCGCCCCGGCAGCGCCCGGGCTGTGGCGTGGAACGTGCGGGAGCACCATGTGGCACAGGCGGAAAGCCTCCAGCTCTTAAAAATAAGATTATAGAAAGCAAGTCTTGAAAAAAACCCCAAACCAAACCAAAGTCAAACTCAGCACCTAGAATCAATGGTATTTTTATCTTAATCGCTCTGAGCCTGTTGACCAGTAGCCCTTCTGTAAACAGGGATAATAATACCACTTATCTCGTGAAAATAAATTACTGTTTTTGAAACACTCAGACACTATAGTGATGATCAAGATAGAAAAACCCGGGAAAAAGTTATTAATTCTGACTCAGTATGCAGCGAGTGCTCTGCGGTAGGAGTCTTGGGGACACACGCTGAAGGCTGAGGATAAAGCACCGTGTTGAATAACTGTTGATTAAGTGAGCGCTGCCTATTCTGTGAGCTGAATGAGGTAGGGGCTCGGCAGAAAATAAAGTGATGTTTGATCGTTTAATTGAAGGCTACGTCATAACATGTGCAGAACGGGCTGAGGAAGCAATCATGGTTCTGGCATTGTCAATGGTGGGTTCTGCATATTTAGTGTTGCTTTATCAGTAGGCGTTGGGGCTTTTTCAGGGAGACGCTCAAAGAGAAGGCTGAAGGAGGAGGATGCCTGCAACGTCGCTGCAAGAAAAATTCCCTCTGCTCTCCTCTCGTTGTGTCTCGGCTGCCCTGGAGCATCTCAGCAGCCTGTTCTCAGGCCGCCGGGGGCGCGGAAGGCACGGACCCACGGCAGCTGGCTCACAAGGGTTTTCCCGGCGCTGGCGGGATGTCTGGGGGACGCGAGGCTGGGTTTGGTCACGGCTCTGCTCGGCGCTCGGAGCACGTTTGCTGTGCACGGCTGTGTTATGTGTCGGGCTCCTCTGAAGGGGGCCAAATGCCGTGCCCTAATCAGAGGGCTGGTACAAATGTTAGCAGTTACAGATATTTTTCAGAAATAGATGCACCGTTTTCTGTGAATTCTTTTGAAAGAAAAATAAAAAAAATTGGTCAATTGTTTTTCAAATATTTTTGCTTAAAATTTGGCAAAACCGTAAAGAACAGAAAAGGGGTACTCATGATTGGGAGGAAAAAGCCTCCCAAGAGCATCCTGAGCGATTCCATCAGCCCAGCCCATAGATTTAATGCTACTTTGTCCCTTTAGAAAACTCCAGGCACCGCAGACAGCAGGGAGGAGGGGACCTGCCTGTGCTGGCTGGATCAGTTTATGGTCTGACATTACAAAACTATTATTATTTTGAGAAAGCCATCTTATTTAATTATCGTGAATGTGCAATTCCTTCATTTTTAATTCAGCATTAGAGGAGACGTTCCAAGCATTAAGTGAATCAAAATATTCTTAGTAAATCAGAAAGCAAGAGAATAATAAGTGTTTGAAAAGAAAAAGTTATCGTTCTCTGTGGATTGCAGTGATTTTAACGATTTGGCTGAAGTGCCCATCTAATAGAGCTGCCTATTTGAAATATTTGTCATCTCAAAGGAAGATTTTGAAAGTGTCTCCCAGGTAAT
This sequence comes from Burhinus bistriatus, assembly GCA_013397275.1. NCBI lineage: Eukaryota > Metazoa > Chordata > Aves > Charadriiformes > Burhinidae > Burhinus > Burhinus bistriatus. The sequence continues at coordinate 1,421,905 of VYXH01009403.1, forward strand.
TGCTTGATCCATTCCTCTCAAATGCTTGGATGGCTTTCAGAGCCAGGGGACAGGCATTGATGGGGCTTCGAGGGGCAGGTGTGTTTTACGTGGTCTGGTGGGAAAAATGCCTCAAGTCTCCTCCTGTACCAAAGGCAGAGGAGGCTAAACTAACGGGAGCTCCCATTTAGAAAGCAGGAATTGCTCGGAACTGACCCAAAAGTCATTCTCGGGGGGAGCAAGGGCTTCCCTCTTTTCCTCCCCCCGCCGTCTTCTTCTCTCCCCAGCAGTGGGACAGCTGGTACCCAACCCCTGCACCAGGACTCCTCTTCCTAAACATGCGCTCCATAGATGGGATCGTTTCATAACATTTTGTTTTCCAAAATATAGCAAGTTTGGCTTTAAAACCAAGTGTGGAAGGAACTTCTTTCCTTTGAGGTTGGCAGAGCACTGGAAGAGGCTGCCCAGAGAGGTGGTGGAGTCTCCGACTCTGGAGACATTCCAAACCCGCCTGGACACCATCCTGTGCAACCTGCTCTGGGTGACCCTGCTCTGGCAGGGGGTTGGACGAGATGATCTCCAGAGGTCCCTGCCAGCCCTGGTGATTCTGTGATTCTGTGTGCTGATATTTAGAAAAATTTTTATTTCAGTTTTGGTTATTTCCGAAACTGTCTTCCTGATGGAGACAATTACAGTTTGATAAACCAAACAAATTCAAATAAAGATCCCAAGACCTGTTGAAAATATTTTCCCCTGGTTATCCTGCAGGTTTTACATATAGGTCTGGTGGTATTTTACATAAATAACCTATGTTGATGAAAATTACAGAATTCACCAACTCTGCACTTGCAAAAACTTACAACGTGATTTTTTTTTTTTAATAGTGTTATCAAAAATTATCTTTCCAAGTATATTGAGCTCCTAATATGCAGGATACGATATTTCATAGTGTAAGCTATGATAAAAATAAGAGCAGTCGCTGTTACTGCACACTGGCACCTTCTGTTATAGCTGCTCTTTTAGCAATGAGCCTGCTTTCATAACGTAGATAACTTCTGAAAGGTTTATACCTTGGCAGTGAGTGCCCGGAGCTCTCTTGTGAGCTCGGTGAGTGTCCCTCTGCCCCTGCGCCAAGGCACATCCCTCTCCACGGAACGATTTAGTGGCTGGGAAGTGACCCAGGGATGTGACACCGTCCCATCCCGTGCGCAGCGCAGCAAGTGACGGCTCCAGTCCTGCGCTCTGCCTGCACTGGTGGCTCCTGGAGCATCTGCCACCCCATGCCGGGTGCCGGTGGGGCTGCACCGTGGGGACCCTTGCACCACGTCAGCCATGGGGTCCCTCCCGTTCATGGCATCTGCCGGCACCGCGGTGACCTGCCTCCAAGGCAGCCAGGCAGCGAGGACACAAACCTCTCTGTCAAGGACTTGGACCGGTCCCCACATCCAACAGATTGGCCTCAACCTGCGGCCAAGGGTTTGCTCGTCCGCCCAGAGCCTTTTGCTTCCCTAAGCAGGAGCAGCCTGTGCACAGGAGGCAGGACCCGGGAGGTGCCTGAAAATGGAAAACAAGTGTGTATGTGTTGATCGGTGGAGCTTTCCGTGCATCAAAAAAAGGCAAATGTTTCTCGCCGGAGCTCCACTGCTTTGGTTTTATATGGGATCACACTAGCGTGTTGCAACAGAGAATTAGGTCCAAATACTTTGGGTTTCAGCACAGAGTATTTGTTGCATTTTATTTTTTTCATAGACTTGGGAACAATCCGTAACACATATTTTATATTTACTAACTTAATATATATTATAAATTATAATTTATTTAGCATCCAGAGTATATTTTAATAAGGTATAATTTCATAATTTATAATAAGATATAAATATAAAAATAATCTGTATCTTATATAAAGTAAGATCTAGCAAGATTTCCAAGCTACTGTATCCTTGAAGAGAATTTGCTGTCCCCTGTCCTCCCTGGAAACCAGAGCCACACTGACACCTTCTCTTTGTAAACAGCAACAGCAAAGCACCAAGGTAAGGATCAGAGTTTTTCACTGGCCACTGCTCCAAAAATTCATTATTTTCTGAACGGCAGATAAGCAGGAGCTCTGGCTGCTATCCCGACACTGACTTCACCCAACAAATTAATTGCTTGTACCATGTCCACTACAGTTGTTCAAAATGACCTCCAACTGTGCACGGCAGCGTCATGCTACATTACCAAAATTTGAAATATTGTTTTATTTCTCCTTTCTGCTAGTCCATTGCTCTTTGTTTTGCTTCCGCTGGTCTGTTGTAACACAATTTTGTGTTCACCCTGCCAGTTGCCCACATAAAGGCAATGTTTAATTATACAGCATCTTTGAAAGTAGATGCGGGTAAGATCCTCCTGCGATGGAAATTGCGTAGCTCCCCTGAAGGATGCCAGCTATGATGCTGATTTCTTTCTGGCAAAGTCTTTGCTTTTCCAGTAGCAATTTGGCTGAATCCACGATCTTATTTGACAGACAAGTTAAGAAATGTTTCTGAACGTGCTTTTGGATGTGTTTAACAACTGTTTACTTCTAAACAAATTCTCTTACTAAAAAGACCAGGCTTGGATTTTTGGTTTGGGTTTTTTTTTTTAATTTTGTTTGGTTGTTTTTTTTCTGGTGAAGTTTTGTTTTGTTTGGTGGGTTTGGTCTTTTTTGTGAAGCACACCTTCACTGGGGGAGATGGAGCGTGTCCCCAGCACTGCAAAGGGCGCAGGCAGTGGGAGCGGGGCCATGGGCGGTAGGGGCACGGGTGGGCTTCTGGGTGCCTGGTCCTACCTGGAGCAGTAATAGTGCTCACGTGTGTCAAAACCCAATGCCGACCTCCCCAGCACGTCGTTCTTTGGGTGAGAAAAAGAGAATAGCTTCATTCGTGTCACAGGGAGCCTACAGCCCGTGCTGGTGTGAGCGCAGTGCTCCTGCCGTTGAACCAGGACGTCTAAAGAAGGCGTTCACCCGCCTTGGGACCTTAGTGAGTGCCTCGTGCTGGGAATGTGGTACAGTGCAAGAATGACTAATTGTGGAGTGAAATACAAAACGTCGCATTGAAATGACTTTCCCACCATTCCCATATGCTTCTGTCAATATTCCCATTAAACACATAAAATGCTGGTTTACTGTGATAACATTGCTTTCTGAGAGTCATTTCAGATTAGGGCTACAACTTTAACGTGATTTAGTATGTCATAACTCGAAATTCCCACTGATGGCTTTAAGAGTGACTGAGGTCAGTTTTGAGTAGACATAATTGAGTTTTTGCTTAGGAGCTGCTTGTTGAATCCACGTAGCGTAGCTGTTGTGGTGGGCCGTAAGGGAGGAGAGGATTTGGGTTAGATTCGGCGGGATACGGGCTGTTACGCAGCACAGGTGTGATACGCTCACGGTGCTATTTAGTCAGCCTTGTGCCACCTCCAGGTATTCAGCGACCCAAACCGAAATGAAATGCTTCTTCCAAGTAGAACATGGCAGTGACAGATGCACCGGCTATTATATTTAGCTTCTTGTCTGAGAGGGCCAGATTGAATGTAGGTAGCTGCCTGCACATAGTGGATGTGGAGACCAGGTACGAGGAAAGGGAGATTACCAGCTATTTTAAGAGTTAAACTTAAAAAGCAGAAAATTGAAAACTGATAAACGGGTTTTTTTCAGGCAATGTCCAATTAAACAGTGGTACTCATTACCATGGGAGACCACTGAAGGCAAGCACTCAGCAGGAGTGGAAGAGGGACTGGGCACTTTTATGGATATCAAGAATATCCAGAGTAATGATTAACTATATCAATTTTTCTAATGTAATTAGAATAATTTTTCATGCTTCAGGGCTTAAACCAATTTCTATATATGAGAGACCAGGATGAGACTTATGGTAGGAGCAGATTAAAGACATCTGCATACTGCAGCGCTCCTGCCTTTTCTTCTGACACATCTGCTGCTTTTCCAAGACGAGATATTGGACCAGGATGGCCCCCGGGTCTGCCTTGATCAGCTGTGTCATTTTCTAGGTTCCCTTAGGGAATCTGGTGTGGCGCATGTAGACTGATGTTTTAGGTAAACCAGGGTGTGAGGAAAAGGAGGATGAAGTAGACAGCAGATGGGTTTTCTGTAATTTTGAGAGGACAAACATGTTGCATGTAACAGCAGATTCGCCCAAAGGAACCAATAAAAAAGAGAGGAAGCTTTCAAAATCATGAGGGAGCTTCCTGCAAAACAGCGCGATTTATTAGAAAAGGTTACTTACATTTGCATCCTTTCTGAATCTTGAGCACTTAAGGCAAACTTGAGTCATGCTTGCAAACTTTTCTCTACAACCACTAGAGTCAGATTTTTTTAATAATAACAAACACAGCTAAGAGTCTCAAAGAGGAGCTGTAAGTGGGCAAGAGGTAAATAAACGCGAAGAGCTTACACGTTAACTGCGCACGTGCAGATGTAAAAGGGGGATGGAGCTGAGGTCACCAAGGAATAGCTGAGAAGGAAACCACTTACACTGTGCAGCAGACGACGAGCTGCCGTAAAGAGTTAAGAGGTGCGTGGGCACCGAGGGATGGTAAATGGGCACTGGGTAGGCTGCAGGTCAACTGGTGGAGGCTGGAAGAGGACTGGGTGGCTGACCCCGGGGCTGTGGGGAGGCAGCAGCCAAGTGACCAGCATCTGTGAACCCCCCCCAGCACGTCTGTGTCCCATCCTGCACGTGAAATTTCCACCCCCGGGATGATGATGGTGGATAAGTGCGGGTTTGCCAGGGAAGTATGGCTGTGCTTCCATCCCGCGATGAACAAAAATGACAAACAACAAGGCCTGGGTGGTGGCACAAGCTGGATCATGACACCCAAAGTACAATGAAATAATCTCTTATGATGTTTTCAGTCCATGGAAAAACTAAATTTTGGTCCCAAGCCCAAAAATTATAATTTCTACTAGAGAACTCCAGCTGCTTTTATTGTTGTTTATGCCCATTATGTCCTGGCGCTACTGCAAAATCCTCTGACCTGCTACGTCTGTCCAGTTCTGCTGCCACTCTCCAAACAGCCCCTTTCACCAAGGAACATGCATATGCCTTCTCTGGTCATGGTGGTATTTGAATAGCACCGGTTTGGAAACCTTGGTTGCCGTAACTTTTGCCAGATACAAGCGGGACGCAGAGAACCACCATTCAAGGGAAAGAAAAAAAAGCTGAAAAATATGGTAAGGACACAATTCAAAAAATACAGATATTTTAAGGTTTCAAAAATGCCTAAATAATTATTGGAGGATGTGTTGCTAACCCCTAGCCAGCTCCACCTCAGTCAAGACCTGACCAGTGAAGCCACTCACTTGTGTCCGCCAGACGAGTCGCGCTGCAAGATTTCAGTGTTGTGACATAGAATTTGGCTAGGTCAAAACAGATAAAAACCATCAGGTTTTACTCATGGTTTTTCTGTTACAACAGTAACCGTTGCGTATCTTTGACTTCACTGAGCTGTAGTGTGCTGGAAATGAAGCCATCACTGTAGCTGCCTATTAGAAAGTAACGCTTCAGAGCTGTAGCTGGGCTACTGGACCACTGTAGCAGTCTGGACTACTACGCGTTGAGTGATGCTGGTCCAGTGCATGTTAGGGGCCAAATGAAGAACAGCAGCTCTACTTGATCGGGTATTTATAAAGGAGAAATTAAAGGTTGGCTCCAAAAAAAACATGCTTTGTCTGGCGGGAACCAGGGGTCGGAGCTGTATTTTGCGTTACTCCTGAATCGGGAATGTGACAGGGCAGGGATTTGTGGGTCAGCAGGGAACGGCAACAGGTGTTGTCCCTTTGGGTATTACAGTTTTGGGGTGAAGGGAACACAACCAGGTCATTCCAGCACCGAGATTCCGGTGTGCCGAACAAAAAACGGCTCTGGAGATCTTAAAATAGAACAAGATCAGCTGCATTACTTCGGTTTTGGGAGTATGGGGTTACATCCAAACTCCTCCTCCTCCTCCTCACCGGCTCCATTGGTATCCACCTTAGCGGGGAGGAGGAGGATCTCTTTTTTCTGTCTCAAAATCCGGCTTGCTGGTTTCGATGCAACGGAACCGAACGCTCCGGCGGGGGGCTCTGGGG
>VYXH01009403.1:1429497-1449052 GCA_013397275.1 Burhinus bistriatus
TGGTGCTCCTGGGCAGCGATCGCGGGTGCAGCGACAGCGACAGCGACGGCACCGCCACCAGATGCATCGTGAGCAGCGGAGTTTCTCGCTTCCTATCCTACGCCTTCGCATGCGGAAGGTGGTGGGGGGGTTTATTTTTATTTTTTGTGCAGCGGGCGGAGAGATCCCCCGCTTTTCCCAGCTGGAAACTTGTGAGGTTTCCACGGCAAATCCACTCTCTGCTGTCAGCAGCCGTCTTTACTCCTTATTCCCATCTGGCTGTGGGTGCCAGGTACGGCCGTCACATGCAAGACAAGCGGAGCGATGCGCCTTCTCCCATCACTGCCCTTTGCGCTGCCCAGCTGGGTTCGGTCCTGTCCATTTTCCTGAAAGAACACTAAGGATTTGCTTTCCTTGCTCGCCTCCCCCTCTTGGCAAATTAAAATGCGGCTTGTATTGCTTCTGGATTCAGTGGTGTGCTGAATCCGTAACAATTTGTGCGGCTTTACCATGCGGGTCTTCGTATGGAAATGCTCCCTCCGGGAAAGCGGCCCCGCTCGTGTGTGCGAGCATCGCGAGGTACACCGTACTTGCTCCTGTTCGAGACTCCCTGCATGCCAAACCCCCCTTCCTGGGCTGCAAAACACATGAGCTCATGTTCTGCTGGAGCTGGAGCCGGGAAGCTCGGAGGGATGCGAGCAGTGCTGAAGTTCTGCTGAAGTACTGCTTCAGCAGACGCGGGGCTGCTGTAGACTTCCACCAGCCAGCAGACTGAAATTAGCCAGCTGTTTTGTACTGAACCTCATTCAAGAGCAAATCCTGGGCACTCCGTACCGAGGTCTCGCTCAGAAGGAAATCCTGGGTGCTGTGAGCCTTTTGTGTAATGCCACGATACCTGCAAAATCTTTGGTGATACGTTACGTAATGGGGTTTGCAGAAAATAAGACATTTGGGCAATTTCTGCATGTGTAGAAATCTAAACGTTTTAATGTATTGTGACAAAGCATCTGGTCAAAATTGCTTTTTAACCAAATTATCCAGAAAACAGGAACTGGGACGTACTGAGAGAGATTTTACTGAATATGTATTCTCCAGCTCGGTTCTGCCTTCTTTAAGCAGATTTTTCATGCCATAAAACTGTTCCCTATTGTCCTCTCCTCCTTCAAGACACAGCTCAGAACATGTCCCAGCCGGAGAGAAATAAGAAAGAAGGAGCTTTTTTGAGAGGCGGAGAACTGGACCTGTTAAGCAGCAGCTAAGTGCTGTTGGGCGGGGGTGGGCGAGAAGCTGTAGCTATTGGAAAGAAAAAAAGAAAAACCCAAAAGCAAATACCCAAGCACAAACAAACTTGTTACCACAAATACTTGCTCAGATGCACGAGCTGTTGCAGCCAGCTTGTTCTTAGGGGTCACTACAGGTTTTCCTGAGCGTGGCAGGGTGGTGGGGGTGGGGGAATGGCTCCTGAACATCTGTCTTCAGGCCCAAACTGCCTTTTCCCTAACATCTTGTCGATGAAAACTCTTTCCGTCTGTGGAGGCCTCTGCAAAGAAATCTTACTAGTGTTCACATTTCTCTGACAGTATCTTGGAAGAGAAGTATTTGTACTCTACCTTAATGTAGGGAGAAAATAGATATATATATAACCCATACAGAGCACAGGGGGGGTTTCCTCAGCCAGCTATCGATGCCTTAAAGGGCTTTCTCTCCAGGGTGGATAAGATTTAGGCTCTTCATCTTCCTCTCCGCGTGTGAAGTTACAATATCTCTCCATGCAGCTCCTCTGTCCGTTCCCAACAGAGCACAGAGGTTTGGGAGCATCTTCAGCCAATGCCAACAGGTGGATCAACAGGGGAAAACAGCACCGAGGTCCTCTGGTTTGAATTCATCCCTGAAATTACTGTTTGAAGTTTTTGTAGAAGCTTTCCTTTGGTAAAAAATGGTGCGAAGGATCTGCGTTAGACTTGGACTTTTTCCTGTGTGATGAAAGCAAAAGTGTCCACCCCCGCCCCGTCTCTCTCCCCACTGACCCCTGCATTGCCCCTCTGATCAACGATGATGGGACTAGTCGGGGCGGGGGGTTTCCCCGGAGCCGGGGTATGGCACTGAGTCCCAGCTGTGCACAGCTGCTGCCGGAGCGAAGGGAAGCCGTAACCCCGACTCTGCCTGCCTTTGGGTGACGTGCTCACGCTGACGGAGCGAAGCTGCCGAGGCTCAGGCGCAGCCAGAGCGGGTCATCGCTCCGAGTGTGTCGCTGCGTTGGAGACGGGCACAGGCATTGCCAGCGAGGGCAGTATGTCTCCTCAGGCCGAGTACGTGAGGATTTCTCTTCCAAAATTACAACTAATGAGAGATGCAACCGCCTGCACAAGCGCAGGGTTTAGAGGAAGTTCAATGTCGGCCACTGCTGTGACCTTTGTGTAGGACCTTCCCTGAGTTACTTCGGTTGAAATGCTCAGGAGCATCCCAGCGGCGCACCAAGGTCCCCATCCTCAGCAGCAAGTTAGACCCCGCGCCTGGGAGGTGCTGAAGCACAGTTGGACGGTTGACTCGCTGTTGAAGGCGACGCAGATGAGCTCCCTCCAGTTGGCAACGGCTTACCGTGGAGGGGTCGGGCTGGGGGGGCCGCTGGCTGGCTGGATTGTTTTTTGCATCTCCCTGTTAGTTAACTTCACCCTCTTGAGAAGCAGGGATGCGAGTGCCCTGGCAGGAGTTAACGCGAGACGGCCCTTTCGGGGGGCGTCCCGCTGTAGACAGGAGCTCCTGCTCTCCGGGGGCTGCGCCCCGTCCCTGTCCCGGCCGGGGAGGGGTCGTTACGCCGTGAGGGCTGGGAGCAGGGCTGTGCGGTGCAGTGGGCTGCCCAGCGCCGCGGGACCCTGGCTTTGCTGCAGGGCCTCGGATTAATGCAACAGAAGGGATAATGTGATGTGTGGTGGACCGTGGAGATAGAAATGCATGAATATTCAAGTACGTCAAATATAGTGACTTTTTCACAACGCGATTCTATTACAGCGTGCCAATAAATAGTATGCCGATTGTAAATTAAATATCTTTTCTAAAAATAAACCAGAAACAATTGGGAAAGCTGTTTCCAAATGCATCAGGGAGTTCAAGGCGATATGTTTTTAAGGCCGCTAGTTTTGCATTGTAAAAAATACTGTTACTTCAGCGTCATAGTTTTTCTTACAGATTTAACTCCATGAAATTCAGTAACTATGCTGAAAAAAATTGTCAAATGTTTCATCTGTTCCATATTTTCTGGGAGTAGTAGCACGCAATGTGGGGAATATCAGCACACTGATTTTTTATTTTTTTTTTTTTATATGGGAGAATGAATTTTTGGACTCCCTTAGAATTACAGACTTCTCATTACAAGCTTTAATAATGGACTAATTACTGCTTCAGGTTTCTGTCCTCAGCGGATGTAATTTTAAATAGTCAATCAACAGTCGTTCTTTCCTGTCTAAATACCTGTTTGCTTTTAGCAGTGATGGTGCGGGTGGCCCGCAGGGGCGCGTCCCCAGGCCCCTTCAGGGAACTTTCTGAAAACCAGCACGGGATAAAGGAGTACAGCGAGACTGGGAGTGTGAATTGAAACTTCCCTTACCTCCCTTGGGGCTTTTGGCTCGATTTCCATCAGCGGGCACCTTCGTCCTAAGTGAGCAAGACGAAAAGTTGCAACCCTGCCTTCTGCTCTTGACGCAACGAAGCCAGCGGCAGTGTGATAATTCGGAAAGCAATACAGCTGAGGAGCGCAGCTCTGAGCTGGATGCTTCTCTTTTCCTAGGAAAGGGTGCGTGTTTCCCAAGGCTCTGAGCGAGGATTCCCTCTGTGCCCAGGCGGTGGTAGCCGCCTGCATCAACAGGCTGTCGCCGGCCGAGCTGCGACGTTCCGGGTGCTGCCACTGGTGTCGGTGGAGATCGTGGTTCTGCCTCGGCTTCTGGCTTCAGGGAGTGAAATTTGGCTCTCGGCAGTCATCGATGCCTGTTCCTGCCGGGTTTGCAGCACGGTCGTGGGGAAGAAGGATGAGGGCTGTGTGAGAATCGCTTTACAGAACGTGCGATCCCGTGATTTCAAGAGATGCTTCTTAAGTGTTTGGTTTTTAATTATTTTTATGCTGCTCGGTTTCTATAAACTCCTCCACTCTGCAGCAAAAGCGTTTGCAAACTGATTGTTCCTTCCTCTCTCCCTGCCGTGTGTTTAAGTTTTCCCCAGGAATGTGGGATACAGGCCCGAAGGTTTCCATTTGTGTAGGTTCTGGGTGCAAAGCCAAAGACTCAGGTTGAGCCCCCTCCTGCCGAACTTGACTTAACGAGGTGGCAGTAAACGGCCAATTTAACTGACTGCAATGTACCGGCCACGGGGGGACTCTTGGGTTGTTGCTGGTGGTCGGGAAGAAAACTAACACACTTTAGCAATATTTTTCTCTAGGTGCTAATATATTTTGAACTCATTACCAGTGTATTGCATTTTCCTCCTCTAACTTTTAATAAGACAATGCTGGGTTTAGTAAATGGAGTAATGACTCATTTTTTTAAAAGATATTTCAGGAAAACTATGCGTTTTTCAGTCAGACTCATGTAGGGAATTTAACAAAAAGCTAAAAATAGGAAAGAGTAAACTTGAATTCTTTGCCTCTTTTCAAAAAAATGGCTTTTGTGTTTCTCAGCAAGCTTTCATTTTCATCAGGCTCTAAATATTTGTCCTTGTTGTTACTGATGCACCTACTACATGTCAACAAGCTGAGCCATGCAGTTCTACTGTATCCTTGAAATATTGGGCTACACTTGATAGATGTGGCATCGTATTTTGCCTGTATAAATCAAAAGTAAAGGAAAATCCTTACTTCAAGAATTCACATGTTTCCATGTGGAGTTACTAATGGGAGGTTGGAGGTGCTATGAATATATTTTTCTGGAGCACAGTGTTTTGGAGGTAAAAATTTATTTTCTTGACAAAGCAAAATTCAATATTAGCAATAATCTCGCCTCTTAGTCTATTTTGGAGTATCTCTCGGTAGATGTTAGCTAGGAGGGACTGCAAAGAGTCATGTGGGAGACAACGGAACCTGCCAGGAGAGGGACGATGGTGCTTACGTGAGCAAAGGATTTGCAGATAATTGGGGCTGGCATGGGGGGCAGCACAGGGGGATGCTGGAAGGTGTCAGCTTGTACGGCGGAAGCATATATTCAGCAAGTACATTTGTGCAATTCCCAATTTACTCTTTGAAATGAAATAAGGTGACCTCTTTGGAATGACAAATGGAGGGATCATTTCAAGGCATTAATTTTTATGAAAGAAATATTGATCTGGTTTTGGATCTCCTAACACTAATACTGTAAAACTACATGTACTATATTCTGTATTTTATTCTATTAAATGAGTTTTGCTGGGAGGCATTAAAACCATCTGACACAATACTCTGCATCGTAATATCAGATGTTGTTATTCCTATTTATAGTGATACTCAAATTAATCTCAATGAGTGACAATGCTGACTGTCCCAGACACAGGACTATGATGAATTTTATCATAATATTGGAAGATATGAAGCATGTAATTAAGGCTGTTTGGAGAGCATGGAATCCAATAGAGTCAGGTCATTAGTGTGGTGGAGTGGGTATCCAGGCAGAGAGAAACCTGAAGAAAAACAAGTATTTTGAAAGCCTTCCTCGTTACTGGTGATTCACAAGGTCCTGTAAAGCCCTTCTGCTGAAGGCAGTAGAGGTATTCTTAATAATCGCTAATTTAGCTGAGAGCAAAGCATCGTCCTATTATGGACCCCTAAAATATGGTAGCCCTGCCCTGCCCCAGGCACTGGTCACTCGTGCACGGTCGCCACGCGTTTTACCTTGCTGGAGTAGCTCTCGTACCTGCAGAGCCAGCATAGGTCTTCCATGCGATCGTACTGCATTGGGAAGAGAGGCTTCACATGACAGCAGTTAATACGTAGGGATGGTCTAAAAGCTCTGATTGCTGTGTCCCCGTGTCACAGGGCCGTCGTGCCACCCCTGCACAGGCACCGTGGCAGAGGTTGCCGTGGCCTGTTTGTTTTGCAGCTCGGGGGCTGCTGAGTGTGATGGAGCAGGTACCGAGGGGGGGTGTCCAGGCTCCCATGAGCTGCGTTTTGTAAGAAAGCCCTTTGCCAGCACCCTGCCCAGATGAGGCACCCCGAGCACGCCTATAGCGGGGTGACTGCCGAGACCGTCGCCTCGGGGCCTCCCTCCTTCTCCAGGGGACGAGTGCCTCCATCTGACAAAACTTGACGAGTGGTGTTACCTTTCCAGAGGAAGCGTAACTCCAGGAGTATTGGCCAACTTCCCTCTTATTTAGTCTATATGGTGGTAAGTGATGCTTCTGCTGTGTCATTTGGGATGTCCGGGAGAGGCATTAGCATGCTGTGTGAATGCCAGTGTGTGGTGAAGTATATATCCTCCTATTCCTCTTCTGACGGGGTAATGCAGGCCAACGCCTCGCTTCCAACTACTTTTAAATGAACCTGGCAAGCGTGCCAAAACCCCCGTGAAGTGCTGCTAATTAGAGATCGCCTTTCTCCTTGCGGTGAGATCACGTGAAGCGCTCAGACTACCTGGCCTCTGATTTAAATGGGAAGAGAAGGCAGACTGACTTGGGAGGGAGACCTTTGCTTGGGAATGCCATGTGCTGCCTGGTGTGGCACAGGTAAAATCCTCTCACATCAAATATCTCTGTTTTTGTTAAAAGGATATCCTGGTCTGTGGGGGTGGAAGGGACAGGTATGATCAGTCTTAGGTTGCAAAATTTCATTCCGATGATGGTTCTGCTCAATGTCTATGAATATGTTTGTGTGTGTAGGTGTTTTTTGTATCTATAAATACACCTGTATATATATAAAAATATTTTCTTTTTAGATATTTATGCTGTAAACATAAGTGACCTGTTTTTAACATCTTGCTCAGGGATAAGGCTGGGAAGGGGAGAGCAGGCACGAGCACTGGGCCATGGTGGGCGAGGACGGGATGGAGCACGCCTCCGCTTCCCTTGACTGCCGCTGCTGTCAGTGTGCCGACAGTCATGTCACCTGCTTGTTTGGCTTTTTGATTCTGTCTGTCTCACATTATTATGATGTTAGGACTCAGAAGAATCAATGATGTGTGATTAATAGAGAAAAGATGTGTTTTAGTAATACAGAGCCACCTCAAAGGCGTTTGGCAATACAGTCAACAGGTTGTGTTCAGGCTTGGCTGTTCCTCCCCAGGAAGTGAGTGAAGGGAGGATGAGCAGAAACCACAATGGAAGGCAGAGGGAAGAGCCCAGAGAGGTGGGCATGTGGCTGGTGCAGGGTGAGAAGGTGATGGAAGGAGGTTGCTCTGTGGGACTGGCTCGCCCTCTCCTCCCACCAGCAGGAGCCTCGGGTTTTCCCCCAGCAGCAGCTGAGGTGGCTTTCCAGACCCCGGCACGGGCAGAAGGGATGGACAACGGGGCTGTGGTGGCTCTTCCCGTTGTGGCAGGCTACTGGCTGTGTGCGTGCTGCCTTGGTCTCTGCCTAGAGGCTGCTCTGACGAGTCAAATGGAGAATCAAGGTTGGGGTGGAGGAGATGAGAGTGGCCACTGTGCAGCGCATTGGCATGGTAGGGGCAGCTGGAAGCATCTGAGGTTGAGTCTGGTATCTGCACAGCCCAAGACCGGTGACACAGGAGTCCCAGGGAGGACACAGCCCTGTTGGTGTGTCACATGGTGGGTAACTGGCACAGGGCCGCTTGCCTTAGCCCAAGGGCAGCGCCTTGCTGGAGCTGCTTTGCCGCTTCCAGTTCAAAAGCCAGACAATCTGGACCTGGCTTTGGTGTGGTCCCTGTGCTCCACCACGTGCTGTAGACGTGCCCTTAGATCTTGCTCTTACACATTTACAACTGTTTTTGGCTTTTCACTTGCGGGTATAACAACTGCTGACAAAGCCAAAACCTGAAGCTGTAGTTGTGCTGAAAAATGGCTCTGATCCAGGTTCTCCTCAGCTGGGTTGGTACAAACCCGTATCTCCACTTCCTTCGAGATTTCACGTTTCTGTAGCTGATAGCAGGATGTAGCAACCAGCCCAGCGCTGCTCGGGGTGCCCCTGGGCTGCTCAGGGTGCCCGCAGCCGCTGGGGTCCAGCCATACAAGCCCCATGGAACGAGCGAGCACGGCCACGGTCGGTGCCGCAGCCTTAACGGGAGCTGCAGGGCGAGCCGAGCTCTGCGCTGCCTTTCAACACCCCTTGTCACTGGAAACGTAAAAAAGTTGATTGTAGCATGGTTGTAGGGGCTTTCCAGGGTTAGTTGGAAAAGTCATCCTTTTTGCTCATAAACCAAATTTCAGTTATAGAAATGACAGTGTAAAAGTGAATATAGATCCTGGCATGTGATTTTTATAGCAGCCATTTATTACTATCCTACACAAAGGCCCTAATCCTAACTTTTCTGAGAAAAGTGCCCATACATACATAGGACTATAAATCCAAAGATTGTAGAGGATGGAAACACACACTTATCTTAGCACAATTTTCCAGCGTTTTCTTTGGATGCTTTAGCTCTGGCTGATGTGGGTGGGAAGGCAGCAAACTGGACGGGGATCCGCCTGACGTCCTTGGACAGTTTCAAGCATCCCTTTGTCCTGGTACTGTCCCCTCGACCTCCTGCTCCGTCCCCCTCGGGTCCTCCCCTCCTGTTTCCTGGGGACGGAGGTTATCGGCGTGGCTCCTGCCGCCGACTCCTTCCACGGTGGTTCTCCGTACTTGCGGTGAGTCGCTGCTCGGAGCTGGGACCCATGTAGCCAGGCTGGTCCTAGCAGGTGCTTGGCTAATTTCTTTTACAAACTTTTCTGAAGAATGTTCTGCAAGCTCTATGAAAAACTATTTTATTTTTTTTTTCCCTCTTCAGAGTCAGCTTTTATCCTCTTTGCTGGAAATTGTCCCGGTTTTGTTTTGACTGTACTTTCACAGCATGCTATGAGGCTTAAGTGCAACATGAGAGGCAATAGGTATCTTCCTAAAGCAAGACTTCTGCTCTCCCTTCTATGCTGGAGGTTAGGTACAAAAAAAGTAGAGGTTTTGAATGCTTTAGTGAGAGAGATTTATCCACAAGACTAACATTGACTCAGCTGGGACTTGTGAAACCCCCTCTCTCTCTGATTCAGGCTCAAGATGAATAAAGACCTAAACTTCCCATGATCCGGATGGGTACCACTGTCAATATTCAATTCTGTCTCGTCCCAGTGATGCATTTCCAGTCTCGCCTATCTGTGTTAAAAAACCCAAGAAAAACCCCACAAGAACTTTGCTTCCGCAACAGCCTTTGTTTAAAGAACTGGAAATTTTCCAAATGAAGAAAATAATAAAATTCCAGTTCTCTCTGGCCATTGTCTTTGATGGAGAGGGCAGAGGGTTCAGGATCTCAGGAGACCTTTGTGCCTACATTGTCTCAGATGGAAATGCGCAGGTTCGGTGCCTTGCAAGTTTTTTTTTTCTGCTGCCATCTTAGAATTTGTGTAGAGTAACATTCTGCAAGCTCATATGCAGAAGACTTTCTAATAAATTTATTATTTCATAAAGATTTTAATAACAGTAATTATGCATTCATCAGAGTGGAGATTTGTTTCAATGTCATTAAATTCATCCTCATAATTATATGCATGGTATTTTTGCACACAGTACAAACTGAGTGCAATTGCTTTGTAAATGTATTGCAGCACTTGGCGACACAGGAGGAATTTACGTCTTTGCAGGATTGTCATCTCCAGCTATTGGCATGTTCAATAGACCAAGAAAAACGGGACAGCAGGAAATTTTCTTCTATGGGAATGGAGGATTTGGGCCTTAAGAGCTGCAGCAGGCTTCTGTTTCCAGCAACAGCAAATGATCTCCTTAATACAAGATCACAGATAAAATGCAAATTGTGAGGTGCGGAGGTGCCGGTTGTGCCACAGCTGATGTGATTGTGCAAAACCACACAGACTTTGGGGGCCCCTCCAGGAGCCCCGTGTGCGCACCGCGGCAGCCACCCTGCTTGCTCTGCTGCGACAACGCTGCTAAGACTGACACAAGTTTGCTTTTGAAATAAATTTGTAAATTATTTTTGTGATAAATCTATGCTAGTTTTTTTTTTTTTGAACGCAAACTTATTTTTAGGCATCCTGAGATAAACACAGGCAAGTTAGTATTAAAAGCTCTGCTGTTGGCAAAGAAAGCGGGACAAGATGGACTACGAGTCTGACAGCAAATTCCCTTTTCAGTGTGAATATGGCCCTTTATCCTGGCAGAGCCCTGCGTTTGCCGCTTTCTAAGTACCTCTGCTTGATAAACACAACTTGGTAAGCTTAATTGACATTTTTGTTTTCAATCATGGTATCAGAGACCACACATGTTTAATCCCAGTAATCCAAGACCCCATGTAACATACTTACTTTAAACACCGAGGCTAGGTATAAGTGTATACTCTCTAATTTAAAGTGAAACAAAGATCAGCTTTTTTCCAGGATGAGCTCAACTGGCCGTAGATGTTTGGTAGATCTCTAATGCTCATCTTGAGTTGTGACAGTGTACCCCCTGTATCTCAGTACTTAATTTCCATGTTAAAAAAATAAATAAATCAAAGGCAACTTGATTGAATCCCGCATATCAGCCTGTACCTTGTGTATCTCAAGGACAACACAGAGTTTAGTATTCACTGTATTACCTTCTCCATTGATTCCCCAGCCTCCAGCATTTAAATTTTCTTTGACACTCGGATGCGTAACCACCTCTCCTGTGCTGTAACACGTATTCTGGCCATGTCCAACCCTTGCCGCTGCTCTTTCTGAAAAACTTCAAAGTTCAGAACTCGCATCCGTGCTGATGCAGCCAGAACAACCCGTGTTGCCTCCTCACCTTCCTGCCCTTCCTATTGCCTGTACAACGGAGTTGATAAAGGCTTCTCGGATGTATTATTGATGTTACCTTCCTTATCGTGTCTTTTCCGCTTGCTGTTTCTCTTGCATTTTCTATCCCTACCCACAGGGATAACCCTTCCCACCCTGCCTGCCCTCACATGAGGATATGTTGGGACCGTGGCTTCCCAGAGGACCACCCACCTATTCCTGGTTAACGAGGGCTGAGGGCATAGCTGGGTTTATTTAGAATGGTTTAGGAGTTCTGTGCGGTTGGGGTCAAGTTGCCTGCTGATGAATGTAAGTGGAGCTCTGACAGCTTACACCAGCTGAGGCTGTGGCTTTCTCTTCTATCTTTTTATTCCCTTTGGAAAGGGTACATTCCCCAGTTCTGTGATCGTTGGGGCATCAGGGACGCTGAGATGCCCTTAGTGTGTGGATATTTCTCCTATTCATCTCATATGAAGAGATGAACATGAAACAAGAAGACGCAGGTTAACCTAATGGATGGCTGAAAGCTAATAAATTCTCCTGTTGTCTTGAATTTAATGGCAGCTCATAAGAGCCCAGACAGCATCACCACCAGTTTTAGTTGCCTTGCCGCTGTAAAGACAAGACTAAGTGCCCAGAGCTGTTTCCCGTGCTGATCCCATCAAGACGGAGTCCTAATAGGTAGGATCAAGGCCAAATCCCATTTAATAAAAAAAATGGCAGGAGTAAATCAAAAGTTAAAGGGAAACTGTCAACTCAAATTTGGCTGGAAGTTGTTATTTTTATAGAAATAAAATCCAGCACTAATAGAGATGTTTTAGTGATTTTTAAAGAAGGTAATTTTGTGGTAGTATTTGAATGCACAGACATGATATCAACAATAAAAAATTAATTAAATGACTTCTTGTGGTTTTGTAGTTTTTCTATCTGACAGCAGTACAGAAAATCTCAGCGTATTAGTGACATAAAGGAAATTATCTTTTTAAGGTGTGCATACCGTTACTACAGTGAAGGATTTTCAAAATTAGGAAAGGCAATTTTGATGTCTTGATTCCCCAGCAAGTCTGTGACAATTGGGAGCTCCATGCCTGTTCCAGTGCTTGAAAACATTTCCTGTTCTAGAATGTTAGTGTCCTAGGTAAAGCGATTTGTGCACTGTTTGGGATTCTGGTAGTTGACACAAAAAAATTTTCCCTCTACTTGCAGCAACCATGATGGCATCAGCCCTTAGGGAGTTACAGCTTGTTTTCACTTTGTTAGCTAAATTGGATATGTGGAAATGAAGAAATGACTTCCTCAAGCTTTATGGAGGATGTCCAGGACTGCTGCAGAAGTAAGTCTATAACATGTTGAGACCTATAACACATCCCAGTGTGAGAGCGGGTGGATGGTGTGCAGAGCTACAGGGCAGAGGGGCTGAAGTCCATTGAAAGGCAGCTTTCCATCTTTAGGAATATTTTTCATAGAATCATAGAACCATAGAATGGTTTGGGTTGGAAGGGACCTTAAAGCTCATCTCGTTCCAACCCCTCTGCCATGGGCAGGGACACCTCCCACCAGACCAGGTTGCTCCAAGCCCCGTCCAACCTGGCCTTGAACACCTCCAGGGATGGGGCAGCCACAGCTTCCCTGGGCAACCTGGGCCAGGGTCTCACCACCCTCAGAGTGAAAAATTTCTTCCCGAGATCTAATCTAAATCTCCCCTCTTCCAGTGTGAAGCTGTTCCCCCTCCTCCTATCACCACCTGCTCTTGTAAAAAGTCCCTCTCCAGCTTTCTTGTAGGTGCCCTTCAGATACTGGAAGGCTGCTACAAGGTCTTCCCGGAGCCTTCTCTCCTCCAGGCTGAACAACCCCAACTCTCTCAGCCTGTCCTCATTTTTGTGATATGGTAAACTGTGAAGGGCAGTAAATCCATGAAGAAATGAAAGAAATCACAAATATAGTTTTTCCCCACCTGTGATAAATGTGTTTTGCTAGAGAATCAAATTGGTATTAAAAAAGCCTTCAAACCCTGTGCTTATTTTCTCAGGTAGAATCTTCTTACGTTTCAGAAGAAAATAAATACCTCTAAGCACAAAAGCACTGAGGAATGAGGCTGATAACTCTTCTATAAAATGTCCTGCTTGAGACAAGCAAAGCTTCTGCTGCTCTCTCCAAGAAATCCATCTGTTAGCGAAATCATAATTGCTTATTCAAATGAACATTATACGGCTATGTTTATGATAAATGCACGTATGTAAACTGAAGCCCATATTTGTTTCTGGGCGTGCATCTATTGTGCTGTGACCCTGTGCTCAGTGTTCAAATAGGTAATGACTCTTTCCTCGTTATCATAACCCAGCAGTTGATCCCGGCTCAAAACTCTTCTCAGCCCCGGTGAAAATGCCGGATGCAGAATTCGCGCGGGGCCGCCAGCCACCGCACTGCAGCCTGGGGCAGGTCTGGGGCTCCTCGGAGGGGTAACAGGGCACGGTTGCCTGCGAGCCACCCAGTAAATGCTGCAGCAGCCGGCTGCGGGGGGTTTGTCAGTCATGCTTTAAACTATGAATAAAGTTGTAATAGTTTATCAAAAATATGAACTGTTCCACCGGGCAAACTAGCTGATTTGTGGAACCTCTATGTGGCAAATTACTATATACGTTTCTATGCAGTGGTTTATTTATACGTATTGCTTTGTTTTTCCTTTTGCTACTTTTTCAAATTGAATTTTTTAGCAATAAATGTGTGTGCGTCTCCCTCTTCCCTCCCTCCGCTGTTCCTCACTCAGCTCCTAAGCAGCCTGGAAAATTGGTCTGACAGTTGATCCTAATCTCCGGGGTGAATTTTAGATAAGATGCTATTGGGTTCATGGAATAAAGTTTTTTTCTTGTACCGTTATAAAGGTATCATCGGGCTAGCAAAACTGGCAAACTGTTCTTTGTTGTCTTTCCTGCTGTTTTTGTAAAGCATGTTAAATCTTATCACTTAAATTATAATAAATATGGCACACATTGAAAATAACAAAAATAATGAGGAATAGTTTAAACACACAGCTGGGAGAAAACACGATCTTTCTCAATTGAACTGTGTTTGTAGTGTTCATGAATCTTTTTGTCATATTTGTTGACTGAGATTTTCTTTTTTTTTTAATGTGCTCCATGAAGAAAAATTAAAAATGCCAGTTATTTAATGAAATAAAATTGCACTGAGGTTTGTGCTGCTTTACCTCTCAGTGTTGTGCTTTGCGCTGTACCTGGTACCCCGTGGTACTGGGGTTCGCTGAGAGGCGAGATGGAGCCCGGGCTGCAGCGCTGCTTAGGCTGCAGCATCACCTGGGGAAGGGTGGAAATCCACCCTGGGCTTTGGAGAGGCTGGGGATTGTCAAAGCCATGAAGTGGAAATAAAGTACATTTCCAGTTCCTCCCATTTTCATTTTATCCCAGCCTATGTCTGAAACCAAATCCTTACATTGATTGTTACTGTAAAACTTAGTAAGATGTTTTGGTTTTAACCGGTGGTAGTCCTTTGGAGAGTGTTTCGATGGTGAAAATTGAAGTTACAATGAATTACTCAGGCCCTTTGTTTGCGGTCATCCTTACTGCACCCATGTTCTTTGCGTCATACTTCTCCCGTGGTCTACGTTTGCAGGGTCAGTTCCTTGGTTTGTTTTGGATGGCTAAATCCACGGTGACTTTGGTTGACCAGTGGGCAACGTAGGGATGCTTTGGCCCTCCTGTACTGGGAGCGTTTTCTCACAGTCTGTGGTGATCCCCTGGTGACACCGGGACAGTAGATGGAACAGGACCTAGTGACTCCATGGAAAAACCTACAGAATGCCTTATAGCGAGCTTTTAAGGAAAGTCTCTATCTGCTTAGTGAATTACCTGGGATACTTAGCGCAGGGAAGGGGCATATTCAGGCTAAACGACAGCCTGTCACTGCACAGAACAAAATACTCTTATAAGCTACAGCACTTTTAAAAATAGACACCAGGGAGAAAATGGACTTGAAGGTACATAGCACTCAGACAGACGGGAATTGGTGCTAATGGGCCTTGAGCTGTGCTAGGGACGGAGGGCTGTGAGTGCAGCCAGGGCAGCGAGCCGCAGGTGGGAGCAAAGTTACTGCTCTCAGATGTCTCCCCTTATCAAATTTATTTTTATTCCTAATTTGGACAAAGAGCTCCCTCAGACTTGAACTTTTCCTTGTTTGGCTGCTGCGAGGGGCTGCTGGCGGCTGAGCCAGGTGGGATGGGGGAATCAACCACAAAAACACGGCTGCTCTGTAGGACTAGCTTTATTTTGCCAAAACTTGCATCATATGAAATCTGTTGGCCCTCGATTAGATAATAATCTGATTTCAAAGAGTAATAGATGGCCTGGCTCCCGAGTCTAGCAGATGAGTACTTGGTGTAAGCCTAGGAAAGATGGAGATGTGATTTTTATCTACTCCTGCACGCTCCTTGTTCTCAGTCCTGCGGGCTTTCCAGGTGAGCCCCCAGCAGCCCCAGGGACCTGCTCGTACCCAGGGACCAGCCAAGTAACTCCCCCATCGCCCCGGAACCCCCCGTGGGTGCTCAGGCCGGTCTCAGCGCTGCTCTCCGCAGCCGAGGGGTGGGCGGCAGATCCCCAGCACTGAGGGCCGGGCTGAGCAGGGTCTGGCTATTCCTAGCGCTGGGCTGGGCTGGGGAGGAGCTCTCTGGAGCCTCTCAAACTTGGTAAGTTTACTGTCAGAACAGCGAAAAAAGGAAGAAAAAAAATGTTTACTCTCCAGGTTGTTTTCTCCCCCCACCTCCCTCCCAGTGCTCACGTAAATTAAGCGAAATGTGGTACAATTGGAATCTGTTTTCCTTAACAGTTGGCAAAGTGTAGTGTGCACTATTAAACCTGAATCCGTCACTAGATGCAAAACCGACAAAGTACTTCACCTTTTTTTTTTTTTTTTTTTAAAGGCATACTGCTGATCTTAATATCAGGCATCACAGATAGAAGACAAATATTTGGAAGACATTGCTTGGGTTATTTGACCTATAAAATAAACTCTGTCATAGAAATCAGGGTGTAACTCAGCAGAATTTGTGTGTAGTGTATAAATCCTTCACCATGAGGACTATCCTAAGTATGTGTGTCTGGAAAGCTGTCCAGCAAGGTTTTGACCTCAACTGGGGCTTCCAACTGCCAGTATAATACTAAAAATATACAAATTGTTGTAATGACAGTGCATAAAGAGCTCGGGTTTCTTTGGCTGGAGTGAATTTGTCAGCAGAATTGCAGAGATTGCCCTTAGGATTTTGCTCACTGTCTTTCAGAGATGGACGCAAAATCTACCCATAAATAACCAACTCAACATTTTCTTCCACAGCTTTGAAAACAGAGAAACCCTGCCAATAGTCTAACAGACTAATAAAGTGAAGTGTCTTCTCATGCAAAAGAAAATCCTGTCCACTTTTAACACAGATTAATCCCAGACTGCCAGGATTGCTGACTTTTCAACACAGTTTCTTGGCTTGAGAATCCCAGCTGATGAGGAGAATGATGTGTGTTATTTTGGCAATTAAGTATTATTACCTTTATTGGTTTTGGTCAGACAGATGTGCTGGTGTTGTCAACAGCTTCGATGTATCGGTAGATGGAAAGAGTTGCGGTGAGATCTGGTTTCTGCATTGGCTAATACTTGTGCCTAAAGTAGCTTTGGGCATGAACCAAAGGCGGTGTGGATGGACAGAGTCGTGAGTCTTAACCCCAGCCTGCATGAGGATTAGTCCCTTTTTCTTGGCGGTACAAAGGGAATCAATGGTATCTTTAACTTCTGTGTAAGAAACCTTATGCCTGAAGTGTCAGAAGTAAAACCTTGCTTTGGAGCTTCAAAAACGCAGGTGGTTGTTGCTGGAGCTCTGCTAGGACCAGCTCCCTGATGGCAGTTCGAACTGCCGAGCGCTAAGCACTGTGCAAATCCAGCCCACCGAGATTTTGGGTATTGCTAGGATGGATCCGAACAGGAGGCAGATGTGTTCTAGTATTATTATTTTTTTTTTTCTTTGTGTTAAAATGAACTTCTCAGGTTAATTAGTTGATTCCCCCCCCCCCCCCCCCCCCAACTTTGCACTTTATCATTATGTATCTCCAAATGAGTTTGTAAATTCACACCTTGTTGACAGGAACATTATTCTGGGGAGAGGTGATCACAGCTTTGCTGGTAACGTGTCTAACCAACAGCATCTAGGAGGTCCTGGTGAGACAGGAGTGCCGCACTGGAAAAAGCAACAAATAGAGCTGTCTAGATCAAAGGAGAAATGCGATCATAGGCTTTAGTTAAGATATGATCACACTCTTCAGATTTTGGGGACTGGCAGTTTTTGTAAAAAAGCCACTACCCAGTCAGAAAATACACTTAAAGCTCCAGATTTTTTTAAAAACTTGCAGACACAATCCTGCCCAAAAGACTCAAAACTCAAAAACATTGTGAAGTTTTAACACGATTATTTTAATGGAAGTGTAGATTCTCACAGTAGTTCATGGCTACAGGGGCTGGGATAATTAAACAGTCATGCAAATACCATGGCAATGGTAGTAAAATTACAAAGCTCTAAATATGCTGTAAGATGCTCAGGACATTTCTCAAGACTTTCTCCAGTACAGGAAAGAACTTAAACTTGAAAATATATGTTTACAGGCAATTTTTAAATTTTCATTCAGTAGATTTTGGTGATTTGACAAGTGAAGGTAGACATGTTAAAAATAAAGAGGTCTCATGCTCTCCAATTTAAAAATACTACTTCAAAAAGCTGTCGAAATTTGATTGAAACCTTACATGGTAAAAAGTTGTACTGGTGCAGTGTATAAAGTAGAGCGCGTAAAGGTAATTCACGTGCGCTGGAGTCCCATCAGTGACCTCAACTGTGGAGCCATGGGGACTTACCGCGTTGATGGTTTTGCACTTTTCGACTCTCTCTCTCGTATTTAGTTCATTAATCCAGTGCTTCAGCTAGTTACTTTGGCATCCCAAGTGCTCGATCCTCTTCAAATAGTTGACATCCTCTCGGTGCATTAATTCCTCTCTGTCATTATGATGATAAAGTATCGATGAGAAAACTTGGAAGATTAAGACTTGAATTGAGTAAGAGTAGGACTAACCTTCATTAATGCGTGTTACTGTTTCTTATATGACAGTTTATCTGCTCTTAATTAATGTTGTTCAAAGTACATTATAGATACGTGATTATAGACTTATTTAAAAAAGCAATGGTGAGAGCAGCTGTCATGATCCAACAAAAGGAATACTTAGATGGCAAGGGAAAAAGGGGTGTTCCCAATGTGGCGAAGTCATCTGCGCTGCAGGAACCAAATGAGATGACTCCTGGCTGTAGTTGACCTCTCTGTCTCTGAATTAAATGGAAATTGAACCGAGCAGCCTAGTGAATCCTTTTCAATTTTGCCAGTTTTTATTGACTCCTGTAATTGTCCTAATGAGACACTGCATTTAAGTTGTCTAGTCTCTCCCACCCACTATTTTTTCTCTAGCTTTTCTGAAAGTCTATTTTTCACATGGGCTGTTCTCATATGCAGTTCTTTACATTAACGGTTTTAAAACGACAGTTCTTCTATATCTTTTTTAAAATGTTCTCTGGGGAATTATGCTTCAAACAGGGAAATTGTATGTTTCATTATCAAAAAGGTTTCAGGCTTTATCAGAGCCTTTTTGTTATAGTTGTCATGGAGGTTTTTATTATTATTGTTAAATTGAATAATGGGGAGGAACCTGTTCTTAAGTCTTTGTACAAGAACTAAAATTTAAATCCAGAGAAATTCGCTCTGTTTGTAAAAGTGACTTTTTAAGGTTAACAGCATTTAGTTACAATTATTGGAAGCGCAGCTTTGTTACTTTATCTGAATTAGATAGCAAGGGCTTTTGCAACTGTAATAAGGGAGGATTGAATCCAATTTTTAAATGTAGATGGAGTATCTGGTAGTTATTTTTCAGGGACTGTTGTTTCTTGGTAATGAGAAGAGAACCTCCCTTAACCTCTCAGGGGCTGCTACAGGACCCTAGCAGGCATGAAGTCTTTTGGCAGTGGCATGGGAAGAGATGCTTCAAAAAGACCTGGAGGTGGATTTTCTTTGTAGTAAGTACAAAACACTTCCTTCTGGGTAGGGAGTGAGCCGCTCCGCAGGCGGAGCAGGTCGGGACCTGTCGCCCTGTTGACGGTCCTTAACAGGGACAGGGTGAGCAGATGGCACTGCTCCTTCTCCTACACTGCGGTAGCTCCGTGCTTTGAGCCCGGTAAATGCGGACTGCTTTCCTCTGGCTTTACCTGGTTAATAGAGGCAGCGCGGCCGGTGCCGGAGCATCCTCAGCCGCAGCTCACTGCTGCTGTCTCCAGTTAGCATCACCTCTACGGAAGCCTGCTCTGCACCAGCAGCTCAGCTGGAGTATCGTGAAGCTGGAAAAAAATCGCTATACTGGAGACGGGATGCTAATTATTATTCTGCATGAACTCAGTATTATTCATAGCCATCAAGCATCCCTGGGATGGCAACAGCTCCCCATTTCTTGGGGCCAGGACAGAATCTGACTAAGCAATACAAAGATTAAAAGCTTGGATCCGAGTGAGGTCTTGCAGCTGGGAGTCACCGCAGCAAGAAAAGCAGAGGCAGCGGAGCGTAACCTTTGTGAAATGTGGGTCAACTTCAGCAAGTAGTTTTGAAATAGTTTTGTCTAAAAAAAAAAAAAA
>VYXH01009403.1:1455497-1483740 GCA_013397275.1 Burhinus bistriatus
GCTTCCCACACTCCCCCGCCCATCCCCACCCCCTTTTTTTTTTTTTTTTTTTTCCTCTTCTCCTTTTCTCCCCACCCTTTCTCCCCATCTGTCCATTGCAATGAGGAAAGATTACTAAAATCTTGTCTCTTAGGGATAGCTGTTTATCCACTTTGAAGACTGTGGCTAAATGTTTTCCAGAGACTTCAGGCTTTTCTGGCTTCACAAAAGAAGGCAGTTTTCTTCATATACAGAGAACGTCCACTGCAAGATACTTCAAATCTCTCAGGTTTCAAATCTAACTGCACCAGTCTAAAATTACCCCATTAAATATCAATTATCATAAATCATCACAAGATGCTGTTCAGATTAAATATGCTTCTACTGGGTCTTTCTGTCTGGAAATATAACTAAGTGAAGAAATGCTAAAATGAAATGAGTTGGATATTCCGTGGGGTTTTTTTAGTGTTAACTTCGTGTCTTGGCCGAGTTCCTTATGACTGTTTACATTAAAAAAACCCCAAACTTGTAAACTTTATTGAATGAGATGTTCTTGCCTAAACTTAAACTGTTGCACGTTCGCCGGCCCGTCTCCCCTGGGGCATGGAGGTGGCCTGGGCCAGCGGGGATGGGCTCAGACTAAAGGCACATGCAGGCTAAAGGGAATCAATTAATTCTGGCTCAGATTATTAAAGCTGCGTTAGGTCTTTGTGTGGAAGTCTGCTGCAGAACCGGCTATAGTTTGGTGTGGTTTAATTCACACTGGAAGCGGACTAAGCCTACTTCAGCCTTATTCTGAGCAAGTGTTTATATGAAAGGCTGAATTGAGGTGATTTCATGTCTGAATTGACAGAATTAGTATTTGAATTGTTGCCATGTGGGAAAGTCCTAGATCCTTTTACTGACTTCCAGATCGCAGCAGAATTGCTGATACGTGTGTGTGGTTTTAAGCTTTGCAAAACAGTGCTAATGTCTTAAAATGTGAAAGAAATTCACATTAAGAGGTAAAGGAGAACAAAGGAGGGGAGACATTAATTTTTTTTTTTTCTTTCCCCCTTTACTGGTGACTGTTTCACCCGTGTCTACCAGTAGAAGCAACGATGAATACATATAATGCTTTCCAACTAATTTCTGGGTCATTTCTCCAATTGCTTTTGAAAATGACTAAGCAGTATTTAATCTGTTTTTAGATACACAAATCAGAAATAATGCTTTCCCTGAAGCAAGGCTGGGCGCAGATCCCGGGTTGTGCTAACGGCTGCGGCCCCCGTGCCGGCAGCGGTGACGCGCTGCTGGATGCTGGGGTGCGCTGCCTGGGGACACGCAGCAGCTGGACGGTCACCTATAGGCGCCTCTTTACAGGACTGTTAGCTACTACTGGAGGTCTCGTTCATAACCTTATTGCCACAGTCCGTTCTCTTCCCATCAAATATTGTCACTAGGGAAGTGAGATACCTCAGACAATTCCTCCTTTATTTATTCTTTAAGCTCTTTTGCTAAGAAATGGGAAAAACGGTGGCTCGCTTCCCCACCCCATCCCAGGTGCTTGGAAATCTAGTGATGAAAAGATGTACTTTGAATCAGGGAAACTATTTTTTGTTTTAATTTTATTTGCATACACCTGTAGTGCAGAAGATGATGCTTGTAGAGCAAGTTCAAAGTCAGCAGTTCAGTTCAAGCACAGCTATTTTTCAATAGGAAGTGGTGTAAAATGTAATGCATTTTAATAAGTAAGATGATGTTGGCGCTTAGCGGCAAACTACAGAGTTTGCTCCCGAGTTGTACCAGTATCTGCTTGGAAAACATGGAATTACCTGGTGTCTCATTCCCCTGGCTGTGCACTACCAAAGGACTGTGCCGCGGGGCTAGCAGGCTTAAAGTGCTCCACTTTCTTGGTTTTTTTTTGTTTGTTTGTTTAAATAACAAGCGCCCGATCCAGCTGCTATGTTGTGGAAGCTTCAGCAACATCTGCCGCTTTGGCAGCCTTCTCAGACAGTTGTGTCAGTGCTTTCTGAACAGACTGGGTTTCACAACGGCTCATTTAATCTATCGGGCACTATTTTTCTTTCTGACTCATCTTTGACTAACTTTGTGCCAGTCTGAATTGATTGTAAACCCTCGTACAGTCCATATAAACAAATCTGGGCTTGTAGTGAAACAGGGCATCTACCGAAGAAATACGCATGCTCTTCAGGCCCTGCAACAGAGATTTTTGGAGCTCCTTGGTTACGGATGTACATCCAATTAAAAGTAACTTCAAAGACAAATGTTACTCGGTGATTAGAAAGCAACCATCAATACATATATGTATACATAAAAAAGAAACCCACACAGTCTTTTTTATTATTATTAATGCATTAATAGTGCAGTACCACATCTTGTTTGGAAAACATGGCTGTAACGTTCACCAGACTTCCGTAATAGGCGGTAGCACTGTCCTGATGTTGCCTGCTGATGGGATGTAGAGAATAAATCTTTTGTTTTCCTTTGCTTCCATGTGCAGCCTTTGCTTTTGCTTTATTAAACTGCCTTTATCTTGACCCACGAGGTTTTTTTCCATCTTATTTCCCCTCCCTCCCCAATCCTGTTGAGGAAGGGAGTGATAGAGCAGCTTGGTGGGCACTGGTGTCCAGCCAAGGTCACCCCACCCCAGCTGCCTAGGGCAAATCTGTTTTATGGAACAAGTGAGAGGTCAGGTATTCCTCAGTTTGGATCTATATCACTGCCTCCAATTCAAGCAATCTTTAAAACAGGTAAGAAGGGGTAAATAGTCGGTGAATGCAATCTAGGGTTGTATTTATGATACTTGACTGAAGCCAGTGTGTCTGTATCCGGCTGAAGGGTCTGATGCAGATGCTAGTGAAACCAGTAAATGTCAGGCTCCTCCGCTGGGCTTTGATTTGCGCTCTGGTCCTCTGTTCCAATACCAATATGGACAGCAGGAGCCGACGCTGTTTGAATAGCAGAGTTGCACTTTTTGTGAAAAACACCCGTTCTCTTGGGTGACCACTCAGCTGTCTGGTGTGTGCTGTGTGCAAATTATAACACCCTTTTAATAACTACAGGTGACTAGAAAAGAAAATACGGGGGACAGTATTAGACAAGCCAGCTGAATGAAAGAGGGACACATTTGCATGTGTTTCACTTCTCTAAGATCTTTAACGAGAGGCCGTTGTTCATAATGGTTTGAGCAAGTTTGAAGTGAGAAAGCTTCTTTCATCTCTACCAATCATGTTGTGATTGTTTAATTCATTGATCCATCATTCCAGTATCTGTTATCTTCTGGAGGTGATAATTCAGGAAAATAAAATGAATCCCTGATCCCAAGATGGCACCGTTTCAGGCTCAGATCCAAACTAGAGCTGGGAGGTTTGTGGATAGATCGCTCTTCTGCTTTAATGATCTTTGATGTGTGTTAGCACTTTTTCTGCTTTGCACGTGAATTTAAATAACCTTATCAGCTCTCACTTTGGGGCCTTTGGAGATGGATGGAAATTGCCCGTTCTTGCTGTGGAGAGTGGCGGTGCAGGTGTTGGCAGGTCCAGGCAGGCAGGAGACGTCTGGTGCGATCACACCAACCCTGGGAGGAACATCCCTCTGCTAAAGGGGGGCAATACAGATGTAGCATTTCTCCTGCCGTCGTTCTGGGAAACAATTTTGCTTTCGTTTTTCCAAGGCAGGCCTTACCACTCTGCTTCTGTCTGACTCGTTTCACACTTGGGCATCCTCTGGTTTCAGAGAAGCCGTAACTTCCATGAACAACTTCTGTGGGTGATGTAGAGTATCGCAGCTAAGTTACTTTCTTTCCTGAATTACATGGGAAACCAGAGTTCAGCTGTTTTTGTGATGCATCCCTGTTTTTTTTCCATGTCCCATGAGATTTATGTCAAAAGACTTATTTGGTGAAATCTGCTGCATTACAAGCTTTATGCTGCTCAACAGGTCGGACCAGATAAGTGTAATATCTCCTGAAACTCTGTTTCTTCTTCCTTTAATCTTTACAGTCCTGTATTTCTTGAAACCTGACATTTCTATGTGCGTGAATCCATTTCTGGAAGTTAATACGCTTGTTTAATATGTAGGGGTGCGGATTTCTGATGTCTGGTACGATGTCACGGAAACCCAACTGGGTGCCTTTTGCATCTCATTTAAACTAACATATATGAGTGTTTGGTTTCACAGCCACATAAGATTAAGAGCTGTCTCGATAATATCCTTTAATTCTTTCTTATGATCAAGCTCATGCTACTGATGTTATACAGATGCTGACTAATTTGCAATATTGTCTGAAGCAAAAATAAGTTGCAGAACATGATCTGCAAGCATTCATGAGTGTATACGCACTGATTTTATTTTTTGTTCCCTCTTTCACATTTGTGTAGATGACAAAAAAAAAAAACTAGGACATGTATTTTGCTTGCTGTAAATATAAATCCTCATCAGCAACTGTGTAATCCGGCAATGATCTCTCTTAAATTGAAACAAATAATAAATTTTGTGAATAGAGCTGAGGATTGATGGTGTCATCCTTGCAGGCAGTTTATATGTAAAGAGTTTTATATTGACTATGCAAATCAACATTGAAATAACACCAGAAGGGAGCAAAAGATAAAAGAGCCGTTAAACCTACATGTGAGTACTTGCAAATCAGCTACCCAAGCCTGCGCGCAGCCGCCTCCCGCTTTCCACCGGGAGCGAGCAGCCTGCCTGCTCCCGGAGAAGGTTGTGACTTACGGAGGGCTGAGCATCGCGCCAGCGTTTTTCCTGTGCTTTGGCAGTTAGCAAAAACTCGGGAGCTTCCAGAGACAGCTCCATTAAGATGGTATATAGGTCAGTTATGTCTTTATCGTAATGCTTATTTATACAAAATGTCCTGAAAGGCCTTCTCGTCTGGTAGAAACAAACGCAGACTAAAGGAAGCAATTTCTTTGTACAGCTGCTGCTCCAGTATATCAGTTGCTAAACAGCCCCTCTTCCTGCCACGTTCACGCTTGCAAGTGCGGGTGGTTTTCTCCTGTCTCCAGCACGTGCAGGTCAGAGCCACCAGCCATACCCCACCGCACTGGTGCTCAGGGAACCACATCGGGCTTCGCAATTTAACTCTCATCTTCCCTACGACTTGGTGTTTCGGAGAGTAGACCTGAGTCCCAACGTGTTTTTCTGATAATAGAATTTAATCATGCCTCTGTGCCTGCAAGAGTCACTGGAGCTGGCTTTGGCTTGAAGAAGATCTGTAGTTGACTTGGGATCCAACCCTCGCCTGCCGCATCTATTAACATGTCTCAGCATAGTATAAATCACTGTTTTGTTTAAAATCTTGCTTATGGTTGAAAAACAAATGGTATAGCATAAAATGTACATGTGGGCTAGTCCCCTGATAATCCTTCAAGCAAATTAATCTGAAAAATAATGAAAAATACTTGAAAAAAAACCCCAAAACATCTACATCCCAAAGCACATTTTAATGAGTCTTTCTCAAGCACAAACAACAGAAATAAAACTCCACCCTCTCCTCTTTTTACAAGAAAAGCAACATCAAAGAAGAGGAGAAATTGTCAACGTAATTGCAGAAAGCAGTGACATTACAGAAAGCAGTGACATTCTTCTCCTAGAGGAGTTTTATGAATTTTGCATTTTAGAGCGCGGTCCCCGCTGAGGCTTGTGTGTGCGTGGGTCTGTGCGTGCATCAGCGGCTTTTGCTGCTCCCTGGAGCGGTTCACGCGTTTTTAAATGCCGAGTCCATGAGATGAGTTTAGGAGGAGAAGTGATGGTTTTCGCAGCAAGGATTAGTGCTTTCGTTACTTGAAGGGCCCCGCTGTACCTGGCCTGAAACTCCTGCCAGGCGAGTGTCCTCCGTGACCAGCAAATGGGGAGGAGCTGTTATTTTGGGCAGGAGCGGAGCACGCTGTCAGTGAAATCAAAGTGAATGTTGCAAATTACAGGGCTCCTGAGTATTGAAATCTGGGTTACTGTACGTTTCAATGTTCACTTTTTTTTATGGGATTGGAAATTTTTGTATGGCTATGGTGCTACATCGGGGGACCTCTTCTGGGTTATTAGCACGCTGTTTGAGGATGAAGTCTGGGGTATTTAGTAGCAGATTACCAATATTGCAAAACGGGAATAGGTGATGTCTTTTCTGGAAAACAGCTTTCCATGGGCTAAGCCTTTGGTCCTGGTGTAACCCAGAGGGTGCCTCCAGCGCTGGGGACGCCGGAGGGCAGGAGCAGTGTCTGCTGCCTGCGCACGCCCTAACCCTCCTTTAGTAAGGACTGACAGCAGGGAAGGGATTTGGCATCCACCGTGCTAGAACAACCTCTGGGTTTGATGCCAGCACACCATTTCTTAATAGCTCAATAAAGGCGTCAGCACTTGGGTGCCTGCTTGTGGGGAGGCAATGTTAGAAACCCCCCAGCCTGTGTGCCAGGCTAGCTGAGAGGGTGGGCTGTAGGTGAAGAAGAGGATGCTGGTGAGGCCCAACCGCTGCCCGTTGGCATGGGTGTCAGCTGCAAGAGCTGTCACTCGCCCCACGGTGGCTTTAAGCTGTCTTTAGAGGTGTGTAGTAATGCAGACCTTGCATTTCTCCATCTCTCCCATGCGAGGGTCACGGGTTGGTGTGGGTGAGCATCAAACCAGCGAGGCTCCAGCAAAGGAAGAAATCTTTTACGCTGAGGGTGGTGAGACACTGGTCCAGGTTGCCCAGAGAGGTGGTGGCTGCCCCATCCCTGGAAACATTCCAGGCCAGGTTGGATGGGGCTCTGAGCAACCTGATCCAGTTGAAGATGTCTCTGCCCACAGCAAAGGGTTGGACTAGGTGACCCTTAAATGTCCCTTCCCACCCAAACTGTTCTGAGAGTCTGTGAAAGGAGGCACTGGGGACACAGGAAGGCTCCTCCACTTGATCCCGAAAGCCTTTGGCAGCTTAGTCCATCCCCAAAGTGCCCGCACTACAGGTATGAAATTCACCCAAGATGCTGTGAAAAACCTCCAGTGAACCAGATAAATTGTACCGTGGAATTGAACCTAAAACACCTCCTGGGCCTGGCTCTGCCAGTCATCATACGCCCGGGTTTATTGTGGAAGTAATCCTTCTGCAGTCGGCGGGATTATTTGTGGAGTTAGCTGCTGTTCAGAGTAAATAAGTTATGAAATCTGGCCTGATGTTATCAAAGAGGATATTTCAAAGTCGTATTTATAGATTCACAAGTATTATCTGAATAAACGTGTCAGTCTGCATCCCACTTGCACCACAAGCCTTTGCTGCTGCAGCGATAAACACAAGGCAGGAAAAGTACCGTGTAGAAAATTTGCAGGTAAATGAAGATTCATTAATAGAAGTGCGATTTTTTTCAATAGGCCTTTTTTGTGTGTTGGAAATGTGCTACTAATGCTGTGATTGAAATGTCCCCCGGGGGAAAAAAAGCTGACTTTAATGGGACTGAAATGACATGGTGAAACCTTTGTTTCTTGCCACGTTTCTGCAGTGCCCAGCAGCAGGATTTCACTCATTTCGGTGTTGCTTGCGCTGCCCTCCTCTTTCTCTTGTGGAAAGCTCTTAACCGAAGCGCAAGTGCCAACGAGGGGGTAGGTCACTCTACCCAGAGCAAGTAAATCAGATGTTAGATCTTTGTTTCTCAGATGTTTTCACTAGAAGAAGCATAATTAATCAGTCCCAGCAGAATGACTGAAAGGCAGTTTTCCAGGCTGAATAACTGAAATGGTTTCTGTGGCACATGCCTCCTAAAGTAAAATATTTAAAAACCCAGTGGCTTTAAGTGAGAATGTCACACCAAATGTGGTAATATTTCTACCCTTAGTCCCACTTCTGCCTGCAAAATATAGATGCTTGTACGTCCTCATCCATCAGCTGACAGCTTCTTGCTTATGGAAATGGTGCTGGTTTGACATCAGACCACTTAAATTTCCTTAGCGGCTGGGTTGGAAACCTCTGGCATTTTTCATCACTCTCCCTTCATCTTCCTCACTCTTTTTCTCAATTAGACTGATACTGAATCTCACTGTAGTGTATAAAAGTATAACAAACTGGACATCACATGGGACAGAGTATGTGCTAATGCTTGGTAAATATGATGTGTATTGGGGGAAGCAAGAAAAGAGAGTGTAGTTGTGAATAGGAGTAGCTGTAATCCCAGAGTAACTCAGGTGGGAGGGTCAGGAGGTCTCTGGTCCAGCCTCTGCTCCCAGCGGGGCTCTGGACCAGGCCAGGTTGCTCAGGGATTTCTCCAACCTGGTCCTGAAAACCTCCGAGGATGGAGCCTGCACGGCTGCTCTGAGCAGCTTGTACCATGGCTTGGCTGTCCTGGAGGAAAGGCTTTCCTTAATGGCTGTGTATAGGCTCTATATAGCTTTATGCATGTATATACATACATACAGTGTTTCTATGGCATAGTCTGATGTATAGCTTTTCCCTTCAAGACTGTGAGAGCTGACGGAAGAGTTATTTTTAAACTTAGGTGGATCTTGCATCAATCCTATAGGCACTAGGCAGTTCCTTTACTGTGCGTGACCGTACGCCAACATGCAGAGGACAAACAGGGTTGCAGGGCCACTAGACCACCCTGAGATAGCTGGAAGAAAAAGAGTTGGCAATTAAAATACTTACTGGCAAAGGGCTGAAGTATAGAGGAAAACTGAATGGCTGTGGGAAAAATAAAAGTTAATGGAAAGTAATTTGGCAACTTAATCTGGAGGTTGGCAGGAATCCAAGTGGATAATAATTTGATTTCAGCTGCTTTTGTGTACTTAGTCATTCAGATACCCTGCAGAAAGTCACACCGAGCTCAGCTGGCTTAAGATAAAGCTAGCA
Source organism: Burhinus bistriatus (assembly GCA_013397275.1). Taxonomy (NCBI): domain Eukaryota; kingdom Metazoa; phylum Chordata; class Aves; order Charadriiformes; family Burhinidae; genus Burhinus; species Burhinus bistriatus. The sequence goes on from VYXH01009403.1 coordinate 1,464,304, forward strand.
GCTCATGTCTGGAGCTGGTCTGTCTGGGGTGCGTGAAGGGCCACCGCTTCAAGCGGGTCATCAGGGGGACAGACTGAGGTTTGATGGAATTTACACTGATGTATTGATATAAAATCTTGCTTTGCAGGGACACTTGATTTCCTGTCATCATCTTGTAACAACTTTCAGCTTAGGCAGTCTAAGTATGTATCTCCTCCCCCTCATCTCTGTATTTCTAGCACAATTCGTTAGAGCCGCTGTGACAGTTAGACAGGCATCATATCTCTCTGTGAGTGGTATCCCCATTAAGATAATGAGAAAAGTCTGACCTAGCACTCAACATTTCTACACGTAACACAAACTTAATGAAACTACCAGCTATTTCTGTGCCTTCTGAATATGCTAAATTTTCTCACAGTGTGATTAAATTGCTCGGGTGCAATTGTTTTGCCCTTCTTCAAGTTTGGTTCAGCATCCTTGTTCAAACGCTTGTTGCTTTGTCACATAGCTTTGCCATCGTGATACCTTTAAATGTTTACTAGTTATGGAGGTTGCCTGATCCAGGGTGTGCTGGTCTCCAGGTGCTGAGGATGTGCACGTCATCTGGGCTGCTCAGCTAAACTTCGCTGTGTTGTTCATCCGTTGTGTGTGTTGAGGTGTTGTTCTTACCTGTTGAGAAACACCAGAGTGGGACACTGGTAGCAAAGAAAAATACCATTATTACATATAAATTGTGTCATTTAAAGTATTTTTCAAGTACTAATGCAGTTAAGGCTCTTCCCGTGTAATTTCAAGAGTTTCTTTACCTTGTGTGCACAGTTTATGGTTGGATTTATTTTCATTATGTATTTGTTCGTTCTATTGAGTCCTGTATACATGGACCCTGAAGACTCCACTTTAAAAATAAAAAGTTTAAAAAAAAAAAAAAATGGAGATCACTGTTCAGCTTCTAACATAAGATTTCGAAGTCATCAGAAGTTCTCCAAAATGGTATGAGACCTATATAGGTAGGACATTTAGGTGTATCCCATTCCATTTGCACGGACAGGCACTTGCCAGACACTCAGAAATGCTGTGGAAGGACGCAGCAGTCTCAGCTAACAGCCAAAGAGGCTGGTGAATCTTGGCTGCTTGGGAAGATGGGCAAACACCTAATTACGCACTTGCGTGGCTGTGCTCCTCCTGCGGCAGCCGAGTTGTACCTTGAAAGAGCCACTGCCCGTTCTTGGTATGCGTTGCTGTAGCCAGCTAAGGCAAGGCTCTGGACATATGGCTAAGGAAGTCTTGGGTGCTCCAAATTGTTTATTAAATATTTTATGGACCCCTTCGTCTGTCCAATCTAGTGTCATTAGCAAGATAAGGAGGGAGGGAATTTCAAGAAATAGTTTCTCCCTTCTCCTAATGCACCGCTTCATGCTTTATATGCCCCTCTCACATTTCTGATTTCCTTGGCATCAAATTGCCCTTCAAAATGGTGAGTGATATTCGGTAGGGAAGGAAATGTGGCTGTTGATGGCTGAAAATAAAGTGTCAGAAGTGAAATATTAACCCCAATGTAATGTATTATCTAATTAGTGTAACTCGCTGCAAACTTTAAATGCACTGCTCTCAAATGAGCCCCAAATCAGTGCTTATCTCAACAGTAAACTTATTTAATATAAATATACCAGGGACTCTCTTGAAGTCTGTATGTATGACTCACCCATCTATTTGGGATATGGAGCATAAGGATCTGCATTTCTTAGTTTTAAGTGTGCTTTGTCAGCCATGCTATCGGATTTGAAGATTGGAAAATGCTTTTATGCTAGTATTTAATTTTTGAGGGGAAAGAGTGTTCAGATTTTCGCAACTAATTACTCTAGTTGGTTTAAATTAATAACAAGAAGATCTGCTGTTGTGACAGTAGCGGTGGAAATAAATTACTTGCACCGCTTCCAAAGGAGAATGCTTTTCCCGACGAGCCCAGGGTAATGACTGTGCAGCTCAGAAAAGTGCAGTCATTTTATTCTCTAGGATTCTGCCTTCTGAAGCAAGGAAGAGGGAAAGCGGCATTGCCCTTCTCATGGGTCTAAAGATTAAACCTTTCTTTAAGACCTGAGGCAGCTCTTCCAGAATGCAGGGCAGTGAAAAAGCTCCCCGTAAGTAGCTTAGCCTTTAATGCGAGATGGAAAGATGTTAACAGTAACGGGTGATCAAAGCTGCTACCAGTCTTTCAGGGCTGTATTTACCAATCTCCCCTCACACCAGTCGCAGAGTTTCCTGTGTATGTTATATTTCTGTGGAATTACGAGAAGTGGGATACACATTTGAAATATAAGCTTTTAATTGATGCCCCCACATCCGTCAAGTGAACTTGAAATTTTGTACAGATATTTTTTTCTTGTCCTGAAAAGCAAATGCTCCAAGCAGAAGAGTGTTTTCCTGGCATTTAATGCAGTTACAAGAGAAAATGGTGGTGACCATAACATGCAATACCAAGGAATGGAAAGGAGTGCTCCCACCACTCAGCTGACTTGTAGCCGATGCAAACAATCCAGCAATTACTGTAAACTTCCTAAATCCATTTATTGAGGGAATATGGGAAATTTTAATTGGCCATAAGCACCCGATTTCCCCAAATGGTAGGAAATGCAAACTAAAAAGCCAGAAATGTGCTGAGGGGCTGAAAATGCGCACCCATCCCAGCTAACTTCTCTTGTGCTTGACATGAAGATCCGTCCTTTATTTTGCATTTCTAGAGACATTTCTTTAAACTCGTGTTGGAGGGCTCCATAACTGACAGCAACCCTTCAGAAGCCCATTCAGTCAATGAGAAGAGAATGTGGAGGGAACCCAGTTTCCCTTTGGTAAATCCACGCTCGGTGTTCCCACTCTGCTTCATGTCCTTCAGGCTTCAGGAAATGTTCTTCAGGAGGGTTTGCTCTATAATCTTACCAGGACTTAAGAGAGACTGGCCAGCCTGTAGATCCCTAGATCCTCCTCCTTGCCCTTTTTGAAGGTGGGCTTGACATCTATCTTTTTCCAGCCATCAAGGCCCTCTCCAGTACCTGCAACCTGTCTGTGTTGGAGTACTAATGAAAATTGTCACTTATCTCTCCCTTTAAGCAATGGGGAAACTTGATACCTTAATAGTGCAAGAAATAATTATTTTCATAGAATCATTTAGGTTGGAAAAGACCTTTAGGATCATCCAGTCCAACCACTGACCCTACTCTACCAGGTCTGCCACTAAACCATGTCTCCAAGCACCACATCTACACGACTTTTAAACACCGCTAGGGATGGTGACTCCACCACCTCCCTGGGCAGCCTGTTTCAATGTTTGATAACTCTTTCCATGAAAAATTTTTTTGCTAATGTCCAGCCTAAACCTCCCCTGGTGCAACTTGAGACCGTTTCCTCTTGTCCTATGGCTGGTTACTTGGGAGAAGAGATCAGCTCCCGTCTCACTATTTTCAAGCATAATCATTCATTAAACAGTCTCCTTCTCTTTTGCAGTTATCACCCAGTTGGGGTAGTAAATTTCCAAGTTTAACTGTAGTGGAAAAGGAAGGAATGTAATTATTATTGATACTCTCGCAGTAGGAGCAAACTTGTTTATTTTTGCATCTTTTCTCTATAAAGCCTGTAATATCTTTCATTAAGAAAAATCCACTGATGTATCATAGAGTTTTAGTTAAAATATTTCAATTTTGGTCCAGTTTGAATGTTTCTGGGCAAAAAGATGCATGAGTGGCCTCATTCCACGTGTGACCAAATGCTTGCGTATACTGCAGGTTAAGCAGGAGGCTTTCCACTGCCGCGGTATTTCCATTGAGCTCTTTTAGCGGTATGGAGACAGGTGAGCCCGTGAGAGAAGCGAAAGATGAGTTATCTGGTCGCTGACATCTGTCAGTCCCAGCATTGTAAAACTTCGCACAACCACATATGTTGCAGATCTGTAACCTGCTAGCCTAAGACATAAAGCTCCAAACAGACAGTGCTAAACTCGTCTCTCATGCGTCATATAATGATGTATATCCTAACTTCTTGCAAAAGATACCATTCTTCTTTGGTGATTAACAAAAAAGACACACTGTGGGGAAAAAATGTTTTACTGTTGTATCAAGAGAACTGTGAAGTCTAATGTGAATTATCTATGTGAGATCAGTGGGGAAAAAAGGGGTAGTTAAATTATCTTTTTTGACAGAAATTCATCAAAGCCCATTTTATTTGGCTTCTCTCTTTGAAGATTTCCCTTCCTAACCAAGCTAATTTCCATCCCATGTTTTCAGTGTTGTAGAAAAATCTCTAATTCTTCTTATGTCTGCAGGCAATCGAAAGCACGAAACTTATAGGAACACTTTTAAAGGAGTGGAAAAATAAGGACTGAGGCTCTCCACGTAGTCCTTGGACCAGTGCATAGGACATCAAGTCACAGTGCAGGTGTCCTTCTATAAGACGCTCACCCTATTTTATGTACAGTTCACAGAGAATTTGGATTCAGTGCCCCTCTCCTCTTTGGACTCACTTCTAAGGTTGTGCTAATTCTGAACTTCCAGTCTTTTTTTTTTTTAAGAGAAGTTAGATAAAGGCAAAACATGAAATAACAGTAGGAAAGTATGATTTAGAATATTCAAAATTTATTTAATGTAGGCTTTAGAGCCTACTGGCTAAGTTCAAGGACATTGAAAAGTTCTGGACTGAGACATGTTTTGGGTCGAGACTTGCAAATGAGCAGAGGTAAATCATTTTCCCTGTCTTAACCCATGACTGTTAAGCAAGCAGTGCCACCTCCACGGGCAAGTAGATATGGCCGTCTTGTGGATGTTCTGTCACCATTTTGAGCTGGCAGGCTCCAAGACTGTGACTCACATTTTTTTTTTTTTTTTTACATCTGCAATATCTTGTTTGTTCAGATCTTGGTACATTGTGAGTAAGGACTTTAGCAGCCCATACTGAGCGTACAGTACATACATGTTGTCACTTCATCCCTTCTTACTGGTCCTTACCAGCTGGGTTTCAGTTAAGTGCAACTGTTGATCAGTCAAGTCACTACTAACATAGTGACTCTCTTACTTGGCATTTTGCTTGATCGGCTTGGTTTGTCCTGTACCAGAGATGAAGTCTCTTAAGACGTTTTTGAGGGGGAACCATGAGCTAACATTTTAAGAGAGTTATTGCTAGGGATCACGTTATTCGTTTAGGTTATCATTACTCTGTTGGATATATACCCCCTTAAAATTTTGCAGACAGCAATAGAAATATGCTCTCTGATGTGCCCAAAATAAAGTTGTGACAGTCTTTCATGTCAGCGTTGGCAGTGTTGGTCCTGCAGCCAAAGAGCTGGTGGGACTCTCCTCTGGCAGGAGGCGGCAGTAGCACGAGCCGGTTCAGCACAGGTACCCTTGAGTCAGGTAGATGCTCACAGCAACTTCTGCGAGGAAAAGCGGACAAGCTCTCTGGCCAAATATTGTTGCCAATATATTTTTTACAGGTGGAGAAAAAAAATCTTTTATACTTTAAAATCAGGGAAAAGTCAGGTGAAGCAAAAGATGCAGCTCTTAAAGGAAGAGTTTGTAAGTAAGGATGTTTCTGATCCAGAAATCAAAAAGAATAAGAATCCATTTTTCCTTCTAACTGAAAAGCTGCGTGAGAGCCAATGAACATCAAAAATCATTGTATTCTTCCTGGCTGCTCTGGTTCTTGAAACGCTCGCTGATGAATTGGAGATTATTTTTTGCCCATCCTGAATTTCTTGCACTGTAGACATCCATACTGACGATAAACCACCACATAATTTTTTCCCAGTTGTCAAGTGCTTGAGGCAACAGTCATAGATTCATCCAATACATCATTCTGTGTAATTTGGAAGTCCAGAAAGTTGCACAAAGAGATAGCCAGCATGTAAGATGTTGAATGGTCATTTCCCACTCGCATTTTGTGGATCAGATTTTCATTCCATCAATTGTCAAATACCCTCCATGTACGCATAGGGTTTCAGCATTTTGCTAGCCTGGCTGGCAGCTCAGCAAGCTGGCTGGATGCTCCTTGCTCTAAAACTCCTGGACTTAAGTAAAGTCCTTCTGTGTACTTGAAATTGACAAAGTACAAACCAAATAATTATGTGTTTTAATACGCTAGAGGTATACTCCTGTCTCTGTTAAGAGCTAACGATGCATGTTTTAGATAGGTCACATCCAATACTGTTTACATACTCCTAGGAGGAAGAGGGCTGCTCTGAAGTGATGCAGCTTTTGTTATTTTTGTCATCTGTTAAGCCAAGCCGCTCCAGCTTTGGATGGAGTATTTAAACGTTAACAGTTGTGGTTTTAGTGACTTCACATTTCAATCAATAGCAAACCAATATAGTAAGAAAGTATTTTAGACTCCAAGTTTTTGCTGTTATCTTTCATAGGATCACAGTAGTCATTCAAGGCTCCTTGGCTGCTCTCTGAAGAACAGATGGATTTACTGGAGTGTCTCCTGCTAAATTCCAGCTCAAAGGAGTTAACGTTATCTTCTGCAGAACTTTCCCTCTGAATCATGTATTCCCCTATGTGTGTGTGTAAGGTGGGTGTTGTAAATTGTTCTCTCTTGGACTTCAGTATGGAGGTAGCTACATTTTTTTTTTAATTGAGGGGTAGTGATCTTTACATGTGAATTTCCTTATATCTTGCATTGTAGTTATTTAGTGCTGGCAAAGCACTTTGAGATCCCCCAGCTGAAAAGACTATTAGATCTAAAAGGCATTATTGCTCACTTTTGTAAATGAGAGAAATATAAAGTGCTACTTTGGCAGAAAGAGCATTTTGAAATATTAGATTTATTGAAAATTGTTGTGTTTCCTACTAGTAAGTCAATTCTAGCAATGAAGTCAGTAGACGAAATATCTGTTTGCATTATCATTACTGCAGGCTGAGTGCTAAATAGATCTGCATTGCCTGGAAAAGCAATCTCCCGGTGGCTGAGATGAACTGGAGGTCCTCTGCCGCCTAGAGTTGTGAGCAGCTCTCTTGAGGGGTTTTGTTGTTGTTGTTGAAGATATGAATCAAATTGATCCAAACATGGGCACTTGTAATGTGTCTGCCTGCTCTTGGAGAGCTCTGCTCACTTTCCAAACGATTGGAAGTTTAACTGGTTGATGGAGCTGCTGCAGGATGGGAGAGTTTCACTTGAGGAGCAATGCTCCAGCAAGAGGGACTTGGTCCGGCACTAGAGTCTCTCTTTTTGTTCGTCCTCCTTTTTCTGTCTTTTGCCTACTTACTCTGTCTCAAATCAGCCTCATTAAATAAATGTCCTTCTTCAAAAGGAGAATTATTGTCTCTGTTCGTAGTGGGCAACCATTGCCTAGTGGTTGGGTCTTATCAGCTGGTTTTGGATCCTGGGAACACTTTTACCATGTGCAAGCACTTTCAAAATCATCTTTCAGCTGTAATGCTGTCAGGTAGTTTTTGTGAGAAGGATTTTAGGCAAGCAATTTTAAGTTTAGTCAGGAACTTTATAATTATTTCCGTAGTTTGCTGGGGTTACATCTAAGAGTCATGATATCAAACACAAAATACTACTTCCATATTGCGTTCATAGGATTTCAGATTAGATGTAACTTAAACCATCCTGTTTTGAAAGATAATTTTTGAAAAGAACTTTATTGATTTAGAGCCATGTTATGGAAAAGTGACTTCTCTCTTTCCAGAGTGACTTATTTACACTCTACTCTAATTGATGCCAACATTGTATACTCTGGAATATCTCGTATTTCTACGTGAAATCAAAGACTAGAAAATAAAGAGTGGCAGAGAGTGTTGGCTGGCTTTTTCCCCTGGAAGCTGGCTAGGAGCTATTAAAATATTAGGGCACATTACTAATTTAGTGATTGTCAATTATTAGAAAATTTAGGAGAGCTGGCTGTTGTAAGTAAGAGAAAGGACTAGCGGCTGGGTTGATTCTTCCCCTTGCTGTCAGGCAATTGTGTGTCCGCTGCAGCCAGAGACTGTGTGGAGAATGAAGATTGCAGGACACGAGCGCTGATTCTCCAGGAGAGCTGACAGTAGCTGTTGTGTAATATGTCCTGATCTCACGCGTGTCACAAGTCCCTGTGTCACTTCCATTTACTTTCAGTGCTGCTGGTTTCCACACAGTGAATTAATATGCAGAGGGCTTCAGGTTTCATGAAGTATTTCTCCCCCCTCCTTTGAACTCTTTAATGGAAGTGTTTGCTGAGTCAGCTATACGTTGTACTCGGGGTTTGGAATCTCGTTTGCTGCTTTCAAAACGTCAGAGTGCCCCTTGTGATATGCGCGGGCTTGTGCGCAAGGCGTTTGGGGGAAGAAAGATAATCTGGATGGGTGGCTGCGTTTTGTACAGGATTACCGACAAATGGACGTGTTCTCGGCAGCTTTTGCCTATGTCAAGGCGTTGAAGGGCTGCAGAGCTGCCCCGGGTGCTCCGTCAGCCCCTCCTCGCTCCTGCCCGGGGCGGGCGGCGCTGCAGAGCTCTGCTGGAGACAAGTCTGCTGCGCTCTTGCCCACCTCCAGCTAGCGTTTCTTCCTCCGATAGCTTTCTGGGGTCTTTTCACTACCTAGCTTCAGCTGAACGTGTGGTGAGGCTGCTGCAATTAGTTTGAGAGGCAGACCCGGCTCTCCGCAGCCCATGGACCGGGGTGGAGAGGTGATGGAGGCCAGCCTGGTGACCCAGCATGATAACCACGCGTGCTGGCCAGCAGCAGAGAGGCAGGTCTGCTGGGGCTCCAACTGTGTTAGAAAACCTAACGTGAAACTGGAAGAATTGCTCTCCAAACCACTTTAAGGGGAGAAGGAGGAGGGAAGACTATGTTCTGGGAGACGCATTAAAACCTGCTTCTGCTAAAGCTGTCAGTGGCTTTCACATCAGGTACTCTAATGTTGCAGCTGGGTTGGTGTCCTACATTTTTCATATACGTGCTTTGTCTCACAACAGTGTTTTGTCTCGCAATAAACTCATGATCACCATGAATGCTGTGCTTTTCCAGACTATAATGAGCTTACTGCTCAAGGTGTCCAAAATCTACTATTGCAGACTAACAGGGAGCCTGGGCTGGGTACCCTGAGAGCCAGACTGTACGGTTGACCAGAAAACAGTATGTTCCATGGTTGTTCAGGCGCATGCTTTGTTTTGTGAGCTATTCATGGGCTACTTAATTTCTTTTTCCTCATCATTCCTCCATTCCTGGTCTTTGCACTCAGGTTAAGAAGTCCACGAACAGAAAGAGAGCTGGGCAAGGCCAAGTTTTTAAGTGCATATAGGAAGATGTGGCTTGCCCAAGCCTTCTTCAGCAGTTCATCTTTCAATGTGTCTCAGGCTGTGATGTTAAAAAAAAAAAAAAAAAAAAAGTCTTACTGGAGGGCTTGTTGTGTGAGCAGAAAACAGGAACAGAGGGATGGAGGAGGACTTGCCTGCTTAGTTCTTAGCCGTCAGGACTTTAACATGCACCCTTGAAGACCACGGGATTTTTACTTGTTTATTGACTTCACTGAGAATAGACCAGGCTTCACATGTGTTAATTTAGTAATGTCATTTCCTAAGACTGGTAGAGACCTTCCACCTTGAAACACAGCTTGCTCTGGCTGTCAAGAACTGTGGCAGCTCCCTTTACTAAAATTATGCTGAAAGAATAAAATGAAATTTATTGCATATTTAATTGGAATTTCACTGATCTTGTCCATCTGATAATGAATTGGTCTTCAGTACAAGAAAAAAAAAAGATTCTCTTGCAGAACCCGGTTATTGCTGATGGTAATTATAGGCTGCATATTCAGCTAACAGGAGTTTGAACTGTGTTTCCAAGCGCATAGCTTGATAAAAGTGTTTTGTACACTCAGGGAAAAAGCCCTGAGTTAATTTCTGGACCTCAAGGGCTCCCAGGGTTTTGCAGGGTTTTGACAAGAAAATCATCACGGTCAACGCCTGGAGGTGTTGGGAGAGTGTGTCACTGTCCCCTACGGACACTGCGGGGGGACGTTCTGGGGTTTGGAAGGAACGGCTGCCCCATTCGCAGCCGATGGGTGGTGGAGAAGGTCTTCGCTTGGGTGTCGGTCCCGCGGGTTTTGTTGCAGCCGCAGGAATCTGTGCTGAAGACAACTGACATGACATGAACCTTGAGCACAGTCAGCTGTTGCTTGCCAAGAGCTTAATGCCAGTGGTTTGAATACTCAAGCAACATCTGGAATAAAGATTTTGGTAATATTAATGTGAATTATAAATTCCCTTGTGTGCCAGTTTCAACTTGTTGTCTTTTTTGTTTGAAATGACCTGATTTTTCCAGAGAGCCTCTTTCTTGCTTTCCATACGTACAAAAATTGAACCCAGTGTGTTTGGAAAGACCAGATTTTTCTAGCGGGGTCAGGGTGATGCCCTGTTACCAACTCAGCAGTGGGCATGTTGTTGACAAAAAGGATATAGAGCTAAAACTATAGGGACTGCCTGGGATCTAATAAATCATGTAATTCCTCTGTTCTTTGGGAAGGTGAAGGTGCAGCTTGTTCTTGCTCTCATGTGCACAAATGGGGAAGGGAAAAGCGGGTACCCTGAGGAAAGCAACTGGATTTTGGTGCTGCTTCTCTCGGTTCAAATCCCTGTCCTCTCTTCTCCTTAGGAACGACCATCCTTCACTTGAGTTTGGTGTCAGTCCAGATTCAGTCTCCCTGTATCTGTTTGTCAAAATCTCATTGCTGAATGAGCCCCTGATGTCATGTTGTCCTTCTCAGCTGGATGAGAGGTTTTTCTGTTACCGATACTCCAAAACAATAGCCCGCACTCTGCAGGGAGAAGAAAAAAATAGTCCCCTAGGAACGTTTTACTTATTAAAAAAACAATCGCAGGGGTAGAGAACCACTGAAAACAGTAATCATTCATTGCTTCGACAGAGCTCCCCTTGTCTGGGAACTGCAGTACATCATTACACTAAAGGCACTGTCATCTGCAAGAATAATGTAGTTTTTCTAACCCCCAGAAAAGAAACAATTACGGCAGAATAGATATTATACACACACTTAAGCAGCCCAGAAGGCCTTCCTTGGCAAAGCAAGCACAGCTAAAATTCAGCAGTAATGTTGTTTCTATAGAAGCAGAAAGTGAGACGCCTTCCCCTTGGGGCAGCCCCTGGGGCAGGAAGGAGCCGGGGGGGATGGGGGGACGCTCGTGTGTGCATGTCTGTAGGCGGATGGGGTCCAAAATTGGCGCCTCCCACCTCTGAAGAGCCACTCTGGCTTGCTCTCTGGGCCTAAAATCTTTTCCCACCTCTTTTTCTCTTTAATTTCGAGGAGCTTGGGCTTGTTTTCCAGGTCTAGGTCAGCGTGGTGATGAGGTTCATAAATTATTCCTTAAAATGCTCGTGTCGGGCAGATCACGAGGGCTGGGCAGGGCAGGCACGGGCTAAACGTGCGTTGCTGCCAACGTCCTGCTGCCTCTGCGCTCGCAGCTAAAGCTGCTCGTTCAAGAAAGAAATGCCCTGGTGTGGCCTTAGTCCTTACCCAGAAGTGACTTAGGGCAGAGGGAGCAATAAATCGCTGTTGCTGTGCAGGCAGTCGACCATCACAAAAATCAAAACCCACCTCCCCAGTCTGTTACCTTGGGTTTTAGCACTGGTTCGTGTTCAAACGCAAGACATTACTTAAAAAACACAAATATAGACAAGGACATGGTTTTTTCCTTCTCATATTGGAAGATGTTTCTATGAGGTTTTTTTTTTCATCAGGTTCCCAGGACCTGAAGAAAACTAAAGCATGCAGGAAGGTGGAGATGGTAACACCTGCATTCTTCCTCTACAATTAATTTAAAAAACTCTCCCCCCCCAAGAAATTGTCTATGTATTATTAATGAACGCAAGGTGAAAATATATTTGAAACAATAACAGGAATGATTTCCAGCCCTGAATTAAATTAAATTAAATGTATGAAAGCTGCCTTATTTTGGAATATAATTCAGTGGTAATTGTATCATACAGGCAAAGCACCAATCGCTTCCTCCTGATCTCCTTTCTCAGCCGTAGCGCCCAGGGGAAAGCTAATGCATTGAAAGGATTCCGCAGTAAAAGTTTTCTGAATGTGACCACAGCACTTCCAGTGGAGCAACACAATCTCTCCTGCACTGCTCCGACCAATTTCAATTGCTACTCTGAAAGGATCCTCAAATTCCATTTCTAAATAATTGTTTACAGCCAGTGGCTGCCGTTTACCCAGATACCGGCTCCTATTTTCTCTGTTCAAACTGCATTGCAAAATAATTACTTGGTATCACGCTGTTGCCGGTAATGGAAGGAACTGTCTTCCTCGCAGGAGCCACGCACACCAGGAGCAACGGCGTCCTCTGGTCAGCTCAGGGGAGGGCACAGTTTCTGCTGATTTTATTTCATTATGTTGAGTGCAGGTCCAGCACTGGTCGGACCCTTGTGCGATGCAGGGTTACAATGTCCAGTGTCCTCAGGTGCAAGCTTCATTCCAAATCCTTCATGTGCGGCGGTCAAAAGTAGCACTGAAACCTGCAGGAGGTGTGTCCTGCCCCCAACGGCATCTAACCCCACACTTTATTTGGTTTATATGTTTGTAGGGAGCTGTAATCTTCTTTTGCTACCGGTCAGTCTCTCCTCAGGGACACAAAGGGCGTCCTTGCCACCACATGGACGTCACGTGCTCTAGCGGTGCTGCGTGTACATAACCAAGCTAAATTTTAAAACTTGGCCAAATGAGATTTGAGGCATTTTTAAAACATTTCTAGAGATAAATGTAAATGTGTTTGGTTTTTTTCCTGTTGGCTTTCGCTATCGCATGGACTGTAAGTCCATTCTCATCAGTAGAGGGTAGTAACTTCATGTTGTACTAACCGTGAAATTGTTTTTAACATTCTTCTAGTTCTGTAAGAGAAAGATTTTCCAGGTTTAAGCAGTAGCTTTGCATCATCTTTTCTGAAATTTGGATCCTCTGTAGTCACAAAACAAGGAAAAGAGTAATTATGATCAAGTCAGGGTTTTAGTTTAGTTTATCCTTGTGCAAATTATATCAGGCAAATATCTCTTCTGAAGCAGCTGACCAGCAGTAACCCCAGTGTAGGTTAAATTATCCTGCGGTCGGTTTTACAGAACAGACTATATAGGGAGTTGGAGAGTGCTTTACTGCTGTGGCTAATGCCGAGTCCTTTCAGAGGGTTAATTCTGGCGTGCGCCTGGCTCTGAGCGCCGTGGATCTTTCCGCTGACGTTATGTTGTGCGTGGTTATGTGCCGTCACGCTGTGGTCCTGTGTCCCGCCACCGCCCCCACGGGGGGATGTTGCTGCAGGTGCTGGTGGCTGCGTGTTGTCCCTGGGGTGTTTAATAGGCACAGGGTGTCTGCTGAGGCCGGCACGGAGGCAAACTCCATCTGCCACGCGCCAAGATGTGGCCGTGGGTGACATTTTGCCTGTATCCACAAATGAGGCATTGCCGGGAGCACGGGATGGGAGGTGAGGGCTCTGGGCTCGTTCGCGTCGTCTGAGAGCAGATCGCTAAACGAGTCAGTCACTAATGCCTGAAGAAGGTGAATTTCTGACTCTATTTTGCCCTTCTCTTCCATCTGAGAAACAGGGGGGGAAAAAGTGCCAGAACAGGCTGGGCTTCATCTAATTAAACCCTATTTGCTCGTACAGCCTCAGGAGTTGATTCCAGAGTTTTAAGTGTGTTAAACATCCAAAAGCGATGAGTTATGGTAGGTGTAGGGGTGTCTACTCTGATTGCTCTGTCGAAGGCAATGTCTTCAGCTTGAAAAATTTACACCGTTCTTGCCCCATGATTCATCAATTTAAATCAATTTTCAAAGGAACATCTTCAAGAATTAAAGGATTATAAAAATGAATGGGTAATTTTTCTCAATCCATTGTTGATATGACTGGAAAAGGGTGGATGATTTACTCCCTGGCAATCTATAATTCTACTTGTTAATAGGCTGGGTGAAATCCTTCATATTTATGACAAGGGATTACAGGACTCTCCAGTGAATTAGCACAAACCCCAAATGAATCTACTGCAAGTGGCAGCATAGATGAGGATTTATAAGGATCTGATCAAGGAATTTTCTGGAAAGATTTGCAATGACACACTTAAGTTTGTGCATACTTCCCTAAGCTTCTCTTTAAAAATAAAGATTATATGAATTAATTGACACTTATTGCATCATAATCATATGAAGGATGTAGTAATACTAATATTATGGAGTTCAAACTTGAGAATGGTGCAACACCTTTTAGTAAATTAATAAGGTCAACTGTATTAATTAAGGCCAACCGTAACTGTAGTTATTTGTTAGGCAAACTCAAAGGAGGATACAGAAATTTGTCCAATAGGCAGTTGTCACCAGCGAGTTAATTATGCGTAATGGCAAAAGGAGCGCGTCTTTCAAGAGTAACAGATCATCAAGGGAGACTTTGATATATGATTAAAAACATAAAAGAGTCTGAGAAAATTAGCAGATGCCTAAGAAGGGAAATAAACAATGATCAAAAAGTAGAGGCTAGCAAAACCAAATAGCTCTAGGAAAGTCCACGGATAATTGCCTGTCCCCAAAATGGGCAAAAACTACTAAGAAGCAGAAAAAAGTTCTTGAGAGAATTAAACGAAGGCTGGATGGCGACTGTGCGGTAACAGCCTCACCAGGGCAAACAAGAGGGACACAGTGCGAAAAGTATGGGGCAGTCTTCTAAAAATTAACAATTTGTAGTGAGAGAGCAGGGAAAATAGTGATAAATTATTAGTTTGAAAAAGCAAAAAGTCGAATCAATGTATCTATGTGCAAATGGACCTGCATGTGCCCATAAGGAAATATACTACTAATAGTCCCAACAATTTCCCAGCAGTCTTGTTAATTTGATTTGTCTGGAGCAACGCAAAAGTGGATGATCTGAAAAAGCTTTAAAATAGGTTGACGTGGATTCTCGAAGTGATCTGCTGTCAGAGTTGGATTGGTGAAAGCGTCCACAGACACTTGCCACTATCTGGAGATGTGCGTGAACTACAGTTTGAGTTTATAATGTAGTTTTCTAGAAGCTTAAACTTACCTGAAACACTGTCGAATCGGTCTCATTCCTGCACCAAGGTCAGAAATGAGGCTTCTACTTACATCTCAAGACCTGCATTTTGGGTTTTTGAGATGGTCCAAGGACCAAGGATGAGCCCCGGGGACGGGGTGGCAGCCCCGTACCCGCTCCTGACAGCACTTTCCTCATCCCTGCCCCAACTGGTGCAGCCGGGGCTGTAAGCTGGGATCAGTGGTGATGCAGGTCCCGTGTATCGGCTCCACAGCAGCCGGAGAGACCTGCAGGAAGGCGGGATCTTTCCATCCACACACACCGAGAGATCCTTTTGTCCTGGTGTAGTGGCCTAGGGGATATTTGATATGTCTGGAGGTGGATCCTTGCACCTCCCGATTCCTTTAGAATCTCTGTTCCTGCTCAAGCAGTCATGGCTGGCTGTACCGAAATGTGGCTGCGGTTCCCGCGTACCTCGCTTGTATAAAAGAGTAATTTAATTAGCCAGCTGTGAAACATAGAGGATGGTGAGTCTCTTTGTAAAATAACAATGGTGCTGTAAAGCAATTAGAGAATTTGCTGATGTCCTAGGCTGCGGAAGCACAATTTAAGAGTTTTTACGAGTCGTAGGGGGAAAAAAAAAACCCAGATTAAATTGTACACCACTAATATTTAATTTGGGACCCTTTAGTTTTAGTTACAATGCACTCAATGTTATTTTGTAGCTTTGTTGCCATCTTTGTCATCAGGGGACAAAGATACGAATATATACCACTTTAAATGAAGGGAGGAGTACAACAAATTGCATATATTTGACTCAGTTTTGCTTAGGAACTGTTTATAATAATTTTCCAGAATGTTGCGACTGTGAAGAGTTTACCCCAAAGAAACGGTGTGTCTGTCTCTCGCACGCGCTCTCGCTTTCTCTCATTCTCTCTCGTTGTGAGGGTAACGGGAGGAGGTGGTAGCATCTGCTCGGGGGTTCTAGGGATCCAGAGGAAGGCATTTGTCTGCTCTGTTTTATTAATGCCCTTTTTGTGAACGTCCGGCTCGATGAGGAGCAGGTATTCTGGTCCTGGTCTGGATGTTCAGAAGTTGAAGACTTCCAGGGCGTTTTTGAAATCTGCACTGTAACCAGCACTGCAGAGGAACTAAGCGTCTTTGTGCCATAAAGAATCTCGTCTTGTTGCACGGCAAAGGTGGATGTGAGGCAGAGCAGATGTCGTATGTCTTGTTGTGTGACCTTGCTTTACGAGGCAGTGACAAATGGCCGTGCAAACCCAGGCTCTTTGGCACCCCACGTGTGTGGTGAAAACCATTAGCTCAAGAGTCTGAGTGTCGGCATGGGCCGTGCCTCTGGAATTATGGGGAACCCTCCTGTTGATTAAGAGGGAGGAGAGCTGAGGCCAAGAAGTCACCCGGGAGGCGCAGCTCCTTCTGCAGGGTCCGTGATAACTGCTGGAATCGGGCAGTTGCGTTTTGGATTGGTTTGCACCACCACGCTGGGAAGGTTTGTTCCTTAAATTCCAGATAACACTGAAAACGGGAGGAGGACATCTTTCATAGGTTTCTCTGGTGAATCCGACACTTGCCGACATCATCTACTAAGTGCGTTCACATTTAATTGAGGGGGGGGGACAAGGAGAGAAGACACCTGCATCGTCTGTGTAGTTTGAAAAGCTGCAGCCACTTTGGTTAAAAAGAAAACCTTTTCCAAACTACAGCTGAGCAAGTTTGACAACACTGCAGTGACAATAGCCTTGCACCCACAGAATAAAATGCTTTACAGGTGGGGGAAGGAAACGCGTTCAGCTACAGCAGAGCAGGGAGGCCAGCGGGGACCATGGGGCATCCCTGCATCCCTGCGGTCTCGCCCGCCTGCGCTCGGGTCAGGGCGGTGCCGGCTCCAGGACTCGGACTGTGGTTGTCTGCTCTTGTGTACTGGAGGAATCTCATACCCGCTTTATTTTGCTTGTTATCCAAATAGCCTTTCTGAGTCCCAGATATAAAGATAAATTCTTGGACCAGGACAATATTTGAATTTAAGATGGTCCAGTGTCGCAATCGGACTGGCACCGTAAACTCAGAGGCAGCATTAACTGTGCAGTATCTGTCGTTATTCCCTGAATTAGGGCTGCAGGTTGCCATACCCATGGCACGGTTTCCCCTGCAGTAATGGATATTGATGTAAAACTCCCTTGTATTAGACCAAGTGTGAAAAATCAGCTTTCTGGAGGAAAATGATCACATTCAAGTTTCATGTTATTGCTTTTTACGGGAAAAATAAGTCCATAAACCTAGATGTATTCCTGAAGCAAGCTGCATCTGTAGGCTACTTTTTATTTGGTCTGATGCAGGAGAAGAGTCGAGCCCTGCGGAGACGAAGCTGCTTTCCCGCGGTCGCTGGCTGAGGCTCTGCTCCCCGAGGGCCACGGGCGAAGGCAGCTCTGGCACAGCCCGCGGCGAGGGGCGCGCAGCCCCGGGGGACATCGCAACCCACCCCGCATCTCCCCCCCGGTCGGAAAGCTATTTTTGCATAGGGACATTTCACAACAGGGCGTGCTTGTCGCCGAGGCTTCTTTCCTGGAAAGCACTGAAGTTTCTGCCTGTGTGACTCATTCTTCCACAGACTTGCTCTGCCCGTCGTAAAATTGGAAATTGTCTGTCTTTTGTTAGATCATGGCCATGATTTTTTTTTTTTTTCTTTTTAGTGAAGATTTCGATTTGCAGGATTTGTCGGGCAAAAGCTAAGCTTATGTTTTTTGTCAGGAAGCTCAGATTTGTCCAGAAGCACAGGACTTCAGAGGGACACCAGAAACTGCGCTCCCAGCACCAAGTTCCCACCAGTAAAATACAGGTGCTCATGCGCTTACTACCTGCACTTAGCAGGAAAACCACTGCATTCCTAGTTTCCCGTCAGCTGTGTTTTCTTCGTTGTGATCCGACTTGCTTGTGGACATCTTAGGACTGGACTCTTACAGTCTCTTACAAGGGTTTAACCTCAACTGTAGTGTAAGAAACTTCAAAACTTTTAAAATCTCCTAAATTGATAGAGCAGCACTTTGTATCCTAACGAATGTTCCTTTAGTGTTTAGGATGTGACGCAGAATGCATTTAAATGGGTTTGGGAGAGATGTGGGCTTCTTATAGGGAGGGGTAAAAAAACCTAGAGGAATAAAGATGGGGTATTCTAGCAGAATATATAGGTTTTCGTAAAAGACAGAAACAAGGTTTTTGCACATCTATTGTGTGAATTGCAATCTATTATAAGAATTGAAGGTAATAAAATACCAATGGTAATCACTATGTGTAAATTCCCTGCCTTAATTTTGTGCGTAATGGGCAATACATGGCAGTACCAATTATCCTGTATTCTCCATTTGCAGAGGTAGCACTAAAGATAATGCCGATATTCCTCATTGCAAGTTCTATTATCTCTAGAAAGAAACAGTTAATTAACCCCATAAAACCATTAGCAGATCATTCTTAGTATTTAAGAGACATCTGGGTTCTGGGAGAGATACTTTTGCCAGTAGAAGCCAGCAAGATTAGCTTCAGGTTGCTCTAAAATCGTGTCTTCATATGGCCAAATAGTAAATGACAAAGTAAATAATGTGTTAATGATCATCGTGAGGTATGAAGGATACTCTTGAAAGGTGTAGTCAGGGCCAGAAATCTCAAAAAGTGAAATGTAACGTTCTTATGTGATACTGTGGCATCCGTTATGATATTGCTGTAATTTAGTAAATTTTCTAGCAAGTTAGTGCCCCTTCAGAATAACATATTCTTTGGGTGGAAGAACGTCTTTGAGTCAACATAAATGATGTAAGGGCTGCATACTTAATGTGTTTCAGCAGCGTGGCGTGTGAAGGCTCCTTATACTTATTCACTCAAAGGAAAGAAGCATTTTATGTTCAACATAACTTTAATTTTACATAAACAAATGCCTTATCTCAAGGGTTAATTCACATCAAACAACCAAAGAGGAGGATTTCATAATTATTTCTATTTGGCAAGGAATAAAAAATCCCCAAAACTGAACATGCCAAAGCAAAGAAAGGCAAACTGTAAAAATACACTAGGCTGTGCTGATTTTGAGTCAAATAGACACAGTGGACACTGTATTTCTTTAGCATTGTACTTGCAGTTCTTCCAAATAGTGATTTAAAAATAATACAGTTGACTCGGGGTCTCTGTGTTGCAACACTGGTACGATAGCTCGTGGGTTTCCCAGGAAGGTGCCCCTGTACGCCCCAGTGAACCCAGTTCCCCCGAAACAGCCTGTGTGTCCCCATCGCGTCCCCTGGCCCTGCACCTCCCACCTGCCTCCCCTCATCCTCTCAGCCCTTGTTCTGATCCCATTATATTCTTCTTCTGCATGAGAAGTGAGGCATTCAAGATGTCAATTTGAAGTGATTTTTCTTTTCTTTTTTTTTTTTGTAAAGCTGC
>VYXH01009403.1:1483918-1514435 GCA_013397275.1 Burhinus bistriatus
AATGATGTAAGGGCTGCATACTTAATGTGTTTCAGCAGCGTGGCGTGTGAAGGCTCCTTATACTTATTCACTCAAAGGAAAGAAGCATTTTATGTTCAACATAACTTTAATTTTACATAAACAAATGCCTTATCTCAAGGGTTAATTCACATCAAACAACCAAAGAGGAGGATTTCATAATTATTTCTATTTGGCAAGGAATAAAAAATCCCCAAAACTGAACATGCCAAAGCAAAGAAAGGCAAACTGTAAAAATACACTAGGCTGTGCTGATTTTGAGTCAAATAGACACAGTGGACACTGTATTTCTTTAGCATTGTACTTGCAGTTCTTCCAAATAGTGATTTAAAAATAATACAGTTGACTCGGGGTCTCTGTGTTGCAACACTGGTACGATAGCTCGTGGGTTTCCCAGGAAGGTGCCCCTGTACGCCCCAGTGAACCCAGTTCCCCCGAAACAGCCTGTGTGTCCCCATCGCGTCCCCTGGCCCTGCACCTCCCACCTGCCTCCCCTCATCCTCTCAGCCCTTGTTCTGATCCCATTATATTCTTCTTCTGCATGAGAAGTGAGGCATTCAAGATGTCAATTTGAAGTGATTTTTCTTTTCTTTTTTTTTTTTTTGTAAAGCTGCCATCAACTATTTATAAATGATTATATAGATGCTGGAGGAAATTAATCTGCTAACCAGATAAAGGGAGTAATATGTGGCTCATTTACTCTTCTCTTTTCCTGGCTTTCTCCAAAATCAATTGGACTCTGCCTACTGATGCCTGCTTAATTCCTTGGCGTTTCTGAGTGGATCAGATATGTCATTCAGAAGTTATTACAGTCCATCCAAAAAAAAGATGCAATTTCTCAAGGTTAGGCAATCATTAAGGCCTGACTTCACTTAAACTTTTCATAACAAAAAATGATCTTTTTCTACGGGATTTTAAAACTTACTGTATTTAATGCATTGTAGGGAAATATGATGAATTTCTGTAAAATTGAATAGAGATCTTAAATCTGTAAGTGAATCTTCTAACTTATGCCTAGTACCTGCTCTCTCTAAAGAATTCTAAATCTGTAAGTTTTTAGAATAATACATAGTGTAGTATTTTTTTAAATCAACTACATCCCTTTAAATTTTTGGGGTTTTGCACTTAATACTGATGATCCTCCTCTTGGGACCAGCTCTCCTGGTGTCTTCCCCCTTCCCTTCCAGTCTCTGCATCTGTCACTGAAGCTTGTCCTTGGGCCATTCCTGGTTTATTACTTCTTGATATCATTGGGAAATTTAATTAAGTTTTAGTGTTAGTAACTAAACGTGCAGCTTTGACCTTTCTGTGCGTATTCCGTTTTCCATCTTCACCTGCCCTGTCAGCTTTTGTTCATGAATAATTTGCCAGATAGAACACGAACTAAACATCCAAAACCAGTTGCTCCAACAAATCCGACTGTCTGTCCCCTGCTCAAAGCCATTCAATGACCTTTCCTTATTTTCCTACATTACCTTTACATTGGTTTTTGCCTTCAAGGTACTTCTCAGTTTAACTGTGGGCTCCTTTCAGTTTTCCATTTCCCTCCCTTCCCCCCACTGCCCCGTTTGCGAGCGCCTATCTCTTCCCCCTGGCTTTCTCCTCCTCCCGCCCTTGCTATGATCCTGCCAAGCAGTGTCAAACGGAAGGATATGCAAGTCAACGTTTTCAAGTGGACCAAATCGCAATTCAAAATGATTAATAATTATTACAAGTCACAAAAAGTATTTGACTCTGAGATGTACATGCATCTACAAGGAACTGCTCTGTCCTGTGAGACACGGGGTGGTAACGGGGGAAAAAGAGGCAGTAATGAGAGCACAGGAATGACACTCAGGTCAGCACGAAGCTGTCTGTTTCTTAGAATATCTGCCTGCTTTCTACCCGTCTGCACAGACAAATAACAGGGAGTGGAGCTCAGAATAGGACACGCAGATCTTACCCATCTGCTCCAAGTCATTATAAAACTCTTCCTCCTACACAGAGGGGGGGAAAAAAAAATGATAAAGGACTCATGAAGGAAAAAACCCCCGAACGTGAGTGCTCTGCAGGGTCCGCGGCTTCGCTGCTCGCCTGCCCTGCGGACGCAGCCCCAGGAGAAGAGGGGACGTTCTCCTGTTGGTCGTATGTTGAGCCTCTGTGAAGACAAGGACTAATCGAGCGCTTTAGAAACCGGCAGCAAAATTGGGGAATAGTTTCCCCCACAGGTAGCAGTGAGGCGAGGCGGCGCCGCTGTCGCTGCCCTGCGGCAGATGGGAGCAGGGACACAGCCCGTACGACAGCCGGCGGGAGCAGCGCTGGTGCCAGGCTCTCGTGGCACCCTGTCACCCCGCGGGCTGTTCACGGTCGCTGTCGGAAGGATGCTCAGAGGCAGCTGAACCCGTACTGCCCGCGTGCTCCGGCGATTTAATGACGGCCAAGGCCGGCCACGTAGCGGACTTTGTGCTGCGCGTACCGGTATCCTCGTCTGGCAAACGCTGTACCTGACAGGGCATGTAAGCACATGCCTCTTAGATTATTATTTTTTTTTTTTCTCTGGTGCAAATATAATTAATACTAGTGATCTTTCTACACCATCGATTTGGGAACTTAGCTAGTAAATCCCGTGATGTATGAATTATGACTTCTATTGACATTTTCAGAGTATCTGTCCAATGTAGTGGGGACTGACTGAGATGTAGATAGCATCACATTTTTGTCAGCAATAATAATGTGGTTTGTTTATTGAAAAGTTGCCTTCTGCAGCCAAACCAGAGATTACTTCCACTACGTTTTTGGGGGAGAATTTTTACTTTATTTGGTCTTTAATCTATTGACCTTGTCTTTAGAATGGCCTGTATATTCTATTCATTTTATGTTGAAAGAGCCCTTTAAAAATGAAAATAACGCTTAAAAAATGAGTATCAGAAGCAGTAGAAAAAAGAATGGATGTTTCCAAAATACAATAGCCATCTGGATGTTTCTGCTCTACCACCTGTGTACGGTTTATGTGGCCTATTCATTAGAGAACGACCCTGCTGCTGTCTTTCCCCACTTAAAGATGATGGTAAAAAACGGTTTAAATCAAATGCTTATTTTACTGCACAAAGCTTAGAAATAAATTACTATTTTAGTGTTCATGCGTGAAATGCTCTCTATCTTTTAATCTCAAAGAAGGAAATATCCATGTAGGGGAATGACTGAGTTGTACCGAGCATCTGTCAGAGTGTCTCTGATGTGAAAAGCATATGGAAATGCAGCGGGTAGGTCATGGTTTCCATTTAAAAAAAAAAAAATTCTCCATGCATATTTTTGCTCTTTGATTGCACGGTGAAGAGCAAGAGAAGGCAATATGGGAGGAGGGCTGGAAAGGCAACGCTAGGCTGGGTTTGGGGTGGTGAGGGAGGAATGCTGGAAAGTCTGGAGAAGCGAAGTGTCCCGCCGTGAGAGAGGAGGTGAGCCCAGCGAACGGGGAGGAGGGAGAGCTGCGGTCAGAGCAGCGTGGCGTCCGCCGCAGATTCGGAGGAGCAGGAGGGGATGGAGGGGGGGCCGAATGCTGTGGGCTCGGGAGCAATGTCACCCCATCCAGGGGACGGGCTGCGGGGTTTTTTCCTCTCCTGCTTGCTGTGGCTTTATACTATGAAGGCGATTTCCCAGTGTTTTGACCCCTGTAGTAACTAGCAGTCTGTAGAAGGTATTCCTTCCTTCTCCGGGGTGGATATGAAAGCACATCCTGAAGCGTGCAGCCCGGTGGAGCAGGTCACAGAATGGTGGGGGTTGGAAGGGACCTTCAGAGATCATCTAGTCCAAAGCAGGTTCACCTAGAGCAGGTTACCTGTTTGCTACCCGGTGGTGATGCGTGGACATAACTTACCCGTTCCTCCGTCGGAGTGCTTTTCTTCCCAGCCTCCGCTGCCGGTCTGTGTCTCCGGGCTCCCGCGAGCACCGAGAGCAAGCAGCACCTCCACACCTCTGTGGTGCACTCCCAGCTCTCCTCAGTTCCTAACTCCTCTCACCCCTGAACTGAAAGGGGTAAACAGGTCACGGTGGCATGGTCTGCTATGTGATGCAAGCTGCCATACCCGGAGGTGTTTGGGTGCACGCGTGGCAGTGCATGAGGGGTCCCCGACGCCGGGACCGACACGGGGTGAGCCCTGCCTGCCCGGGCACGGCCCCGGGCTCGCTGCAGTCAGGAGCTCAGCAGAACTCTCGTGCTTTTTGAGACAAATGTGGCCGAATGACTCGTTCTCACTCTTGCAGCTTGAGGGTGATCAAGGTATAGAATAAAAATAAGAAAAAACCAAAAATCCTGCTTTCCTCCATGAGCTAGGAAGGAAAGGCAAGCTGATACTTAAAGCATCCCATGTCAGGTTTCAGTGTATTTGTACTCTAATCTGGGGATGCACCAGGAGTCAGGCCATATACACTACTTTTAAAAGCACGTAATTGAAGTTACAAAAAAAAAGGAAAAACCCAAATGTTCATGTTTTCAGACTTTGATATCCTTCCCTATCTGACCTATTCCAAAAGTATTTTCATTTAAACTGAAAAGAATGTATATCCACCGTGATGGGACTTGGCACCAACAAGGAGCCCAGCCTGTGATTTTCTCTAGAATTAATGAAGCATGATTAAGATTTACCAGAAAACTTGTCATTGCAGGAATCCTTCACAAGGGATATGTCTTACATGTTTATTGGAGGTACTTATGAGAAATACTTGGAAATTAAAATGATACTTACATTAGAACAGCGTTACACTTGTAACCATGCTCTTCTGAGGTTACAAGTGAGGTCAGGTTTGTAGAGAAATAACATTTACAAAATTGTGTGCATAGAATATTTTCCTCCTCTTTAAAGGCAGATTCTGTTTTTAACTTTCTACATCATATTATCTAGAAAGTAAAGAATCATTTGGCTGGCATTTGATCAGCAAACTGCTTCCCTGTGTTGTAGCTCCCTTTCGGCAGTATTACAAACATACGTTATGTTATGCAAATTTCAGGGAAAATCCTCTCCCTGCTTGAATTGTCTTGAGCAGTGGAATAGTGCCAGTATCAGTGGGTTTAGCTCAACTCCAGAAATGGTCGAAAGACAAATCAGCTTTGGAAAAAAAGGGCATTTCCCGCCCCCCCCCCCCCCCCCCTTTTTAATCAGGAGAAAGAAACCCAACTTGTCAATTTTAAAGTGTCAGGTTTTGGGAGACGGATGCGATGCAGGGGCAGAAGTGGCGGCTGCCTTTGGACAAGTGTCTGAAGGAGCTGGCTGCCTGCTGCAGCCGGTCACAAAGTCCAGTGGAGGTTTTCAACTCGTGAATGTGCAGGAGCAGGTGACGGCAGCTAGGTTATGTCCCTGTCAAATTAGAGAGCCCGGAATACTGATAAGCCATCAAGTCATTAAAGCCCATTTCAAATGGAGTCACTTCAAATGAATGGAAATTAATGGAAAGGGATAATGGAAATCATTGGCTTCAACAGAGATATAATGTATTTAGTTTACATGTGTCTTAATGGAAATTGATGATCCTCATTTTGAATTTAATAGAATTCCTGCAGTCTTATTGCAATGTAATAGAAAATAATATTCTGTAATTGAAAATCAATTCAGATAATTCCTATTAATAATTAACACTCCTATCTCGGAATCGTCTAACATCTATAATTTAGTGCAAGGGGAAGGAGTACATGTAACAGTGAGGTGAGGCTCAGCTCTGGCTTTCAGGTGTGCAGTCTGCTGAGAAGATACGGAGCTGAGCTGATCTTCCCTGGGCTGGGAGCAAGCAACTCGCTGGACGTGAACTGGAGTGACTGGGCTCCGTGGTGGAGTCTCCGACTCTTTGAGAGCTTTTCCCAGTTACTCATGGAGTCGCATCTGACCTTTTGCCCTGCGTTGTTAGCTAAACTAGAGTGTGTTTGCATGCGATGTGCGTTTAGGTGCCAGACCGGGAAAAACCCAGTCAGAGCTGCTCTACCTCAGTGCCTAATGCCAGTAGAATTTGAGGACAGGTTGTGTGAACTGAATTAAATGTGGATTTAAAATGAAGCGTAGGTAAAGGTGCCTCTTCCCCCCCCCTTACTCTGCAAAAATCCCAGCACTGCCATCGGGCAGACTCTTGCTGTGTCTTGTGTCCAGCTCTGTCCTTCTCCATTTAATCTTTCGTGGGTGGATTGAGGACCCAGGCTCCCGCTGAGGGTGGTGGTGGGCAACCAAAGTCATAGTCCATCACCTTCCCGATGCGCTAGCACTGAGGATCAGGAAAGAACGAGGACTTCGTCTTCCTGTTGTTTCATTTATCTGAGTTTAAGAGGACGAGGTCCATCATCTCTAGTGGGTGGATTTCTCCAGGCCCTTGTGTGGCGCAGGCATTTCATCCTCAACTAGATGTCTAAAACAGACGTGCTCCTGACCCGCTTCATTTTTTTTGGCTGTTTGAGGGAACCTTGCTCACCCATGGGAGTCTACACTAGACAGATCTAACACTAGTCAAGATAAAGCCCGTCCCGTTCCCTGTCTGTATTTCTGCGTCTCCTCGCAGCTGTTCTAAGTGTTTAAAGCAATTTGCTTTCTCTAGAGATGTGGAAGTGGCACCGTGTGCCGCAAGCCTTTCCCTCTGCCTGTGCACA
The DNA here is from genome assembly GCA_013397275.1 of Burhinus bistriatus. Taxonomy (NCBI): domain Eukaryota; kingdom Metazoa; phylum Chordata; class Aves; order Charadriiformes; family Burhinidae; genus Burhinus; species Burhinus bistriatus. The sequence goes on from VYXH01009403.1 coordinate 1,490,538, forward strand.
GACATAGAGCAGGGAGCGATGCAGTCTCCACCACCGCCGCAGTCCGGGGGGATTGGGTGGAAAGGCGACTTTTACTTGCAACGCGGTTGCCTTGTAAACTTGCTGGGGGAAAAAGCCTTTCTGGCCACGGGGTGAGGTCCACTGCTGCACTTGATTCCTCTTCTGAAAACTGTGTATTATAGAAATAACAAAACCCTTTAATTTCTCACCAACTGGTTATTCTTTTCAGGTAATATGGGTGGGGCCGAGGATGTACATCACGGTCTGGGTTAAAAACGTAGCTGTGTTTGGAGTGTTACGCAAAGCCCGGTGAAGGCCTAGGAGTTTGCTTTGTCGGAGGCGAGAGCACAGCACTTTGCTGGATTTGGCTGTTAATTTCCCAATTCAGTAAACAGTTGCGTTCCCAAAGAGAATGGCAGTACAAAGTGCATTTCAGCTGATAAGTAATGGCACTATATTGCAAGTATTTTAATTGAGAAGCTTTTTTGTTCAGGAGACTTGTACATTAGCAGCATTTAACAGTACAAGCACCCGTTTTCCATTTCATTTTCAACCTACCAATTCTAAATAATTCAAAAATAATTCCCCTGAATGCAACTTTTGTCAGTTTTTACAATGAGATTATTAAGCAGTGTCACTTCAACAGTAGCTCCCTTCCTAATTACGCATTCAGGTCCATAGAAATCCTCTTTTCTTTTTAATTACTCTGGCATTCGATCTACAGAATTTTATGGCTACCAGTCATTGTTTTTTCTTTTTTTCCCAGTTTCCTCCATTAAACTGATATACTGAATTGCTTCTCTCAGAAACTTTCAGGGTTCTTGACTTTTAGAAAGGCTGTAGAGCAAAATCTTTCTGCTTTTACACTTGAGCTTGAGAGGGAGACTTTAGCAGCCGAGTCTAGGTAACTCTTTATTCTTCTAGATGAAGTTGGTTTACGTCATTTAGACTGCTTGACTCAAGGGAAGAAGTATTTATCTTGGGCTGTCAGGAGGCAGGGATCTGTTCCTGGGTTGCCTGTGTTTACCAATGGAGATAGCAAGCATTAAAGTGTATGAATGATGAAAAAATCTACTGATGATTATCGTTTTACATGGTGAATTCTAAATTCTTCATGAGAAAAAAATAACCTAGTTCCCAACTGGCTGAAGTGTATAAAACAATCCTCACTCTTTCTAGTGGGCTCCGGCTCACCAGGGAGGCTGCTTTGGCTGCGATCCATCAGGGCACTCAACGGGAGAGCTGCTTTGCTCGGACTACCGCAGCCAAGAAAGGACTCGAGCGCTGCAGAGATCAGTGTCACACAAGTAATGCTTAGCCTCGGGGGTGAAATCCTCAGTGGCTGGGGTCCCCGTGGTGCTCCCGTGGGGTTTGCACCGCAGGGAAGGACGGGGCACACTCGCGTGCTAAGCGGGGGTCTCCCAGGGCTGCTCTCTGCATCCAATGGCTGCTTAATACAGAAGTGGCTTTTGGGCAGAGAATAGGACCTCACATTTCTCCAGCAAGGTGAGCATACCGTTTTCCAGTCTTAATGTCTCGCTTCCTTTCGCGTTCTGTCACCAGCGCATCCTCAGCTATTTTATGCCAGTGGCACCAGTTTAATGCCGGCGTGGAAGATGCTGGCATGCTGAATGCCCCCACAGCCTGGGAGAGGGTGTGGGGCTCTTGCCTCCAAACTGGGTGCTCCAGCCACTGCTCCATGGCTTGGGAGCGCTCTGGCTGGAGCAGCTCGGGGAACTTCACAACTGAAACCCGCAAACCTGTCGCCAGGATTAGGTGGGAGCTAAAAGAGGATTTTCAGGCATGTGGTCTTAGATGTTGGTACCTAAATACCACTGAAGTTTTGGTTTGGTTTGGTTTTTAAAGGAATTAGCCTGGAATTTAACAAGAGCTTGCTATTGAGGTGTCAGGGCATTATTCATGAATTCCTAGTTAAATGTTTCTTCTGGATCCCCAGACAGATATTTCATACATACTTTCCTCCTGTTTCAAACAGCAAATGGCATTAATTTCATCAGGAAGCCTCAATTTCAGCAGGTACTACTTAGCATAGTGAGTTGTTTTTAAATAAATAAGGTGCATTATCTGTTTGATCAATATGAAGAAGGATATGATTTTAATCAATGAGGTAATTTGAGGTTTCTTGCCCCAGCTGATGTGGATAATTTTGTCAGTCTGAAATGTGTGCCCCATTTTGCATTGTTTTACCAGTTGTTTAATTCAAAGGCACCCAGACATTATAGAGAGCATTTATGCGCGTGTGTGCTTAATATAGTCTCTGTGTAACACGGCATCATGTGGAGGATCCTTAAAGTAGGACAGCATCAAACACTGGAGAGACTGTGACGAGCTGGCTACAGACTAGCATCTGTATAATATGTCTTTAAATGCTTATCTGAAAATATAAAATAAACCATTCTGGGTAGAAAACTGACATTGCCTGAAAAACAGGCAGGAAAAAAAAGAGAATAATTGAAATAAAAGCATAATGTCTGCTTTGAAATATTCACCACAGTAAAAGGAAGAGTAGCTGTAGAAACTTCAGAGGGAAATGATTCAGTAGGAAGTTTCAAAGACTCTTTTAGGTGGTAAAGTTATAAACTTTTTTCCCTCGAGGACGCTGTTGAGGTAGCTGCGTATTGTATCTTCCCTTATTATTTCTCTGTTGTGCGCTCCAACTATACATAGTTGCATGCAAGTCTTTGCACCCACACTAGTATTTTCTACAGCAAGTTTGGGCAACGCAACTTACCTTGGATGTATCTTCTAATCTTTTTGTATTACACATTCGTATTACATATTTATGAATGTTGAAGATGATTTCTAAAACCACGCGTTTCTGCACTGCCGTTCGTCACGGGTCGTCTCTTCCACCAGCAGTGCATGCAGGCAAGGAACCAGGAGTTATTAGTCTCTTAAAACACGTTTCTCAGTGGTAGAAAGAACCAGAGAGACAGGAACCAACCCACTATGATGAAATGAAGTCAGCTCCTCTTCTTCCCCCCGCCCCCACCATGTAACTGCTTCTTTCAGTAGAATTAAATACTCTGCAGAAGCAAATGGAAATAACTCAAACACTGTTGTTCTTGGAGCTTTGCAAGTGTCAGCTGACACGTCCCTATAGCGGCCGTGTGAAGTATTACTCGTCCCTTGTGCGGAAGATGGCTCTTCCCCTGGGATGAACATGAGACCCGTGACGACAACTGAGAAGCTGTGGGGTTCTCGGTCTGTGTTTAGGCTGCAGCGTCTCCTCCGTTCATCCCAACGGGAGTGGAGGAGCTGTCGGTGCTTGATCTTCCCTCCATGAGACCTTAGAGCACAGTTTATAGCTTAAGTTTCAAGGGGCTTCGCAAGATTGTATTTGGTATTTAGAGGCATGCATTGCATATCTGAAAACTGCCGTGGATAATTACAGGGGGGTTGATGGGGGCCTCTGCAACAGAAATTTTAAAAGGAACCAGCTTGGAGGGTCGTGAGAACGCAGACCCTGTGAGCTGGTGTGGCCCGTGGTAGCCATGGCAAGGATAGCGTGTTCTCTGTCATTTTTCTAAACAAATTAATGCCTCAGGCAAGGAGTACAGTAGGAAGCAAATTGATTTAATTTCAAGTCAACTGTTTTTTATAGGGATTTTAAGTATACATTTTCTGGCAAAACACTGTTTAGATGAAAAGTGCCATTTCTGATTCTATTCTTGCTGAAGTGGATTCAGGTAAAGAAAAACCTTCATTATCGTGTGAGTTAGTAATAGCTTTTCCTCTCTAAGTTGGGCTGAGCTGAAGTGTATAATAATACTGCTACATGGAATGATTTTCCCTAGGTAGGGAAAGTAAGATATTTTCCTATTTATATCATTGTTATGTGCAAGCTACAATGTGCAATAAGGGGTCAGTAATTCCAAATGAGCTTGTTGCTGAGAACACTCTGACCTGCTTTATGCGCTGGTGCAAGGCGTGGGGAAGGAAGACCTCCATCTCCCCTGCACTGGGCTGCTTCCTGCTGGAAACGGGTAGCAAACACCATTGAATCACGGCTGCTTCCCACCAGCACGACCTGGGGGGCTCCTGGGCCGGTGAGAGGGAAGACCTGAACTCTTGGCTTTATCTCCAGCTGCTGCACGCAGCAAAGCTCTGAGGTTAAAGTAATAACAGCAGTAGTAATAATCTGCTGGAGGGGTAGTAACCACCGCCCTCCCTGCATCCTTCGCCCCACAGCGTACCTTTTCTCGGAGGCTGTCACTGCTTGTGGGTTTCCCACCCTGACCAGAGCGATGCTGAGCACCCAACTGGAAAAATTAAAGTTGTTTTTTCGTCCTAGAGAATCGTCTTTCCCTTTAATTGTAACGATGGGACTTTTACGCTCACGATCAGAAATCCAGATGTGATGCACAAGTGATTTGTTGACTTGAGGCAACAGCGGCTGCTGTAGAGAGACGGCTGCTTGGGAGGCAGCGGTTTACGCGCTGACACTGATGAGGCAGAGCAGGACAGACAACCGTCCTGGAAGACTAATGTCGGAGAAAAAAAGAGTCTTTTGGAGATGCTTTCTCTGAAGTGCACCCGTTTACCGAAACAGAATCATCCAGAAGAAACTTATGATCAAAGTCTGTGTGTGAGAAGACAATGAAAGTAAAATGGGAGATTAAATGTATTAGGCACCGTGCGAAAAGGAGTGTTAAAGGGCTCTGAAGTTGGATGAAACCAGCAAAGCAAAGGCACTAAGGTAAATAAAAAGATGAATCAGGCAGCTACCATGGGGGAAAAGCAGGGCTCACTGGCATACATTTTGGGGAAAAGAGGGACGGATAATTTTAGACTTGTTTAATAAAAGTAGGGACATAAAAATAGTATGTAAAACCTGCAAAAATTCCTGTAGAATATAGGAAAAAAAAAAATTAATGGCAAACAGTAAATGGGCAAGATCATGACGTGGTAGGTGCAGCTGAGCTGCTGAGTGTCAGCATCAACAGACAAGTGTAATACACGGAGCAGACAGACAAAACCCGTGGAAATGAGTTCATCTCCTAAAGGGACAAGAATTTGTGAATAAACGGGAGCTTCCAGGTGGTGAGGGACAGCTCTGAAACCAATGGAGTTGCTGTGGTTTAGCAGAATATCTGTCAATGCAGCATATACTGCATTATAATAACCCATTTCTGCAGGTGCACTGCGCACCCAGTCTGGCAAAGGAAAGTGAAATCACGGTTTTACTCATGAGCAAGGGTGTAAAAGCTGGGTAGGCCAGTAATGATCATCTTATTCCTGGTACGGTTGCATAAGGTGATGAAATGTGGCAAGTTACAAGGAACAACATGCTGACACCATAAATAAATGCTTCTGGTAACTGGCAGTGGACAGCTAACTCACTCGAGGGGGGCAGATTTTTTTTTTTCAATTTAATATTAAAATGTATATTTATATGTAGGGATTTTTTTCCATGAATCAGGCCCCTCATCACTGATGTCTTCCTATGAAGTTTGGCAATTCCAGACAGTCTTACATTACTATAACAAAGGTTGGAAGCAGTTGTTATTGAAAACAGCTGGAGGAAGGTGATTTATTAGGGGATGGGCGAGGGCACAGGACCCTGCCGGGAGGGAGGGAGGGAGGGAGGAAGGCACCCACGAGGCTCCGGCAAAGCTGTCCTCCTCTAGCGCGGATCTTCAGTTATGCCAATGGCTTGTCTCGGTCTTTCAGAGTTAAAATAATAACACAAGTGTTCTTTCTTCACAACTATAAAAATGTAATTAGGAGAGGGTAGATCAGAAATACCGAAGTTTTATACTGCATAACTTTTCTGCCATGAAAGTATTTAAATTGCATTTTGTTGCTGCTGATGAATCTGTCACCCCAGGAGGAGCAGATCCTCCTGAGCTCAGCTCGGGGAATATTAAAAAAGCTCTGCCACAGGTTCATATATTTCAATCTTCTCTGACTCGCTAGGCAGCCATTGCCAGGTATGGGAGCTAAGTGGGTAAAAAATTAGCTATTTATTTATTCCCTCCGCCCTGCATGCTCCCAGTAGGAGTACCGCTGCCTGAACACAGTCAAAGTGACTGGAACTGAATCTAATAACGGATCCACTGATTGTATTAACTAACTTTTGCCTTGGTGATGGAGAAAAATGTGTGATTCTTATCAGCCAGAAGTTTTATGTGCACGATCATGTCTTCTCCTCCTCCTCATGCCCCCGGACCTCCAGCATCACGTACGGACTCTGGGATGCACTTACCACTTGTTGCAGGGGGCTGGTCCTCTGCGAAGCCGCCGTTGAGATGCTGTTCATCCCCAAATGCCGGTGGCCCTGCCTGTCTTCAGGGGTTAATCCACAAAAGCACCAATGCAAAATGCTGTCATTTTCTCAGCAATCTGCTCATCGATTGCTGTGTGTTGCAACAGGATTGAAGCGCGCGGGGGTGAGCGTGGAAGTGGGGCTGAGCGCAGGAGGGGCAGGGATGTACAGCCCAGGGACCTTCCCTGCAGCGAGGAAGAATATCCCCCCTCTAGTCTGCAGCAGAAATTGTTTTCTTACTTCACTGTCGTCTAAGAGATCTCATTAGAGATGAATGTGGCCTGCATCTCAAAGTATGTAACCCTCGTATTTTTACTTTTAAAATTTAAATTAGTCATTCTTGAGCATCTTCAAGTAGAGTGATGACTCATCAGCTGTTGAACTGGTTAAAGCTTTTGGAAAAAAATGTACTTGTTGAGGAATGATTTTTAAAATGCATTCTTTACAACATAATTACCATGTTTGATATATTTTCCACTTTCTGTGGAAAATGTCATGCCTTTCTAAACTAATCCAATCTTATTTGAAAGGCATATAAAAACATCATCAAAATGGATACAAAAAAAAGTGACCAAAAATCCTAGGTGTGTTCTGTTTTGTAAATGAAAAAGGCTTGTAGCTATTTATCATCTTTTTTTATATTGGAAAAAAAAATATTGTGGGAAATGAAATTAGGAGAGCGCGCAACTTAACGAGATGTTTTGGTCAAATGTTTTAGAGATCGAAATGTCCCGTTTTCCTGAATGTGGCTGTGGGCATTCATTCTGCTGAGAAGCTGCTGGCATGTCTCTGCCCGCCGCTGCCCCTGGCGAGGGTCTCGCCGTGCTGGCAGCCCGCGGGGGCTCAGCAGCGGCAGCACAGCGCTTCCTCCCCCTTGGATGGCATCAAAATGCATTCTTAGTGCTTTGGGTAAGACTCACCCACAGGCTTAAAACTTGCATTTGGAGACCTTTTCATATCTTTTTTTTTTTTTTTTTGCTGTTGCAAGCGTAGCTATTGACTTGAGACTGAATAATATTTTTAAAAAGGATTCAAGGGGCATAACACAGGAAGGAGCTTTGCTGTGATATATCACTCTATAATCTGTAAATCAATGAAAAACTTTATTTAATGGTTTGAAAACAAAATGGATTCAATCTAATTAACTCTGTAAGCTGTAAAAGATATTTATGAGAATTAAATTTTAATATGTATTCCCTGAAGGCAAGATAATGTTGCTTGTCTCTTAAAGATTGCATGTCCTGCTTGTTTCCCCCCTCAACTCAAAAATAATTTTTTAGGGGGAAGGAAGAACAGAGCAGAGGTAACTTTCTTTAGGAGACTTTCTTCGATTCCAGCTTTCCACTCCACCTTAGCGTTATGTAGTTCTCAGGAGGATGGTTTATGCTATTTATATTCTAAACAAGAGATCTCGATCTTCCAGGAAAATATATTTTAATGTATGCATCTTCTTTCTTGCATGCACCTGTAGCTGCCTCCTGCGAGTTTTGCCCATTTCTGTAGTACCAGAGCATCTCCTTCGCTTTTGGTGAACCCTTGAATTCGGCAGCACGGTGCAGGGTCTGCTGTTCCACCTGGGTTTGCAGATGGGAATTGAAGCACCAGAAGTCCAAAGGGCAGATTTTTAAAGTGATTCCTTATGTATCTCAGTGACCCGTTGCCCAAGAGCTCTGCTCTCCCGCTGCGGGGCTTGGCACGCACGGGTGTTTCAGGTGCTCAGAGCAGACATTCCACGGCTAAGCCTGGTCCTGCACAAGGGGTTTCCTTACCATAGAATGGTTTGGGTTGGAAGGGACCTTCAAGATCATCTAGTTCCAGCCCCCCTGCCGTGGGCAGGGACACCTCCCACCAGACCAGGTTGCTCCAAGCCCCGTCCAACCTGGCCTACCTACCTGTTCTCACCTTTTTCCTTCTCAGCCTTCCACACCTGAACCCACCAGTGAGCGTGGGATAGCACTTTGCGGTCAGGGCACCCCGGCCGCACCGTGGGCTTCTTCTGTGCCATCTCCCCATGCCTGGCCTTCGGCGCTCCTGGCATGGTCCCGCCAGCCCCTGGGTTGAACCTCAGCCAGGGCTGTAGCTGTTAGCCCCTGGCTGCCCAGCAGCAGGGCAGGCTCTGCTGCCTGTGTGGGGCGAGAGGAGAAGGGACATCACAGTCCCCTCAAATATATTCATTTTTCCTCCTTTGTCGTTCGCTCTCGTGCATGAGTTCCTGTTCTTGTTTGACCCTGCTTGTTTTGGGTTTGTGGGAGTTTATCCAAAACACTGTTTAGTTGTTGGAAAATACTCTAATGAATTCCTTCATTGCTTTGAGATCCATAAATGAGAAACATTGCTCAACAACACAATTATTTTATTGTCTAAGTTTCAGAGGAAAAGCTTCATTAGCCAAAAAAAAAAAAAAAGACTACATGAATTGATGTAGTTAAATTTTTACTGTAAAATATAGGGTTTGTCAAGCAAAGATCCCAGTGTTTCAGAATGAGCTTTTCCTTTTGGGCGCCCGCACCGCAGATCAGTAAGGCCAGGAGTGCGGTGCGAGGACAGTGTGGCTTCACCTGGCAGCTCTCCGGTTTGTCCTCACGAGCGGTGGAGCGGTGACACTGAGGGAGAGCCACCAGGGGAAGTGCTGGAAAGCATCAGCAGGTCAGGTCTTTCTGGGAAGAGCCATGGGTTTTCCTCTCTTACCGAGCACAGAGTTGCTTAGTCCGTCCTTCCTGAGGCCGGAGAGCTTTCAGAGAATGGCAGCCGACCGGCTAATCCCTGACTACCACCAGGTAGCTTTAAAGGAGGGAGGGTAAAATACTGCGGGAGGTGCAGTTCTGACAGCCGCCGCTCAGCCGTGGGCAGTCGGGGTGTTTGAAGGGACGGGGCAGACGTGGTGCTGTGGTGCGTCCTCGGCTGGGCTCTTCCTCTGAGCCCTTGGAGCCGCTGTTAGTCCCTTCTTTTCCCTGTGGCTTCAGGCTGAGCTGTGTCTTGTGGTGCATAATGCTCGCAAGTACGTACGTTTATATAATATGCAGCCATAATGTATTTATAGTTTTTGTCACTGTACAGTCAAGCATCTGTTCTCAACTGTGACATGATTTATCCTTCGATGGAGATTTGGGTGGGTTTGTTCTGAATCAGTGAGCAGATAGCCAAGATCTCAGTCACATCATGTGCCAACGTATTTTCAACATTTTACCTTTGGGGAGCGCAGCAGCCTTCGTAAAACCCAGCACAGCAGCTCTGCTCTCACGGGCACTGAGGTCTGCTGTTTGTTATATTCGCCTGGCACCAGCTGCAGTCTTCCTGCCTGTACAAATGAGATTACGTTTCATGTCTTGAAAACACAGTGTGGGAGCCTCTTTCTAAATGGTTTCTTGTTCTTTATTTCTGTTTTCTTTTCCTAAATGCACGTTGTTCCACAGCTAGGTGAGCCAGACATGCATAGAGTCATAGAATCACAGAATGGTTTGGGTTAAAAGGGACATTAAAGCTCATCGTGTTCCAACCCCCTTCCATGGGCAGGGACACCTCCCACCAGACCAGGTTGCTCCAAGCCCCGTCCAACCTGGCCTTGAACACCTCCAGGGATGGGGCAGCCACAGCTTCTCTGGGCAACCTGGGCCAGGGTCTCACCACCCTCAGAGTGAAAAATTTCTTCCTGAGATCTAATCTAAATCTCCCCTCTTCCATCTTGAAGCCATTCCCCTTCGTCCTATCACTACACACCCTTGTAAAAAGTCCCTCTCCAGCTTTCTTGTAGGCCTCCTTCAGATACTGGAAGGCTGCTACAAGGTCTCCCCGGAGCCTTCTCTTCTCCAGGCTGAACAACCCCAACTCTCTCAGCCTGTCCTCCCAGCAGAGGGGCTCCAGCCCTCGGATCATCTTTGTGGACTCCTCTGGACCTGCTCCAACAGGTCCATGTCCTTCTGATGTTGGGGGGTCCAGAGCTGGACACAGTATTCCAGGTGGGGTCTCATGAGAGCACAGTAGAGGGGCAGAATCACCTCCCTCAACCTGCTGGCCAGCATGTGCTGTGGACACTCCCCTTTTCCATTTGGCACCACGGGGCAGCCCCTTAGACCGCTCAGTCCATTGCTTTTGCTCTGAAAAGTTGGATCAATTTTCTTAATAAAGAGAAGTCGTCAGCCAGGCCGGGTGCCAGTGCTGGGTACCTGCACTCAGCAGTTCATACCTCTTGGGCTGTATTCCCACCAGTATGGGCCTTTGGAGAGCCAGGGCTGTGCTGGGGGGGATGGCACGAACCTCTGCTCCACATTGGAGGAGAAGAAAAAGCCTGGATTTTGACTCAGTTCAGAGACCAGCTGCTTCTGGAATCTGGAGGTGATGTGAAAAATGGAGCAGGGGCAAGTGATGCTGTTCAGCTGCAATTCCCTGTTTCCGTGGCAAGTGGCTCATCGTGCCTTTGCTTTGGTTTGCCGTTTCCTATCCAGTTGGTAGAAATATGGGATAAACGCATGGAAAGGACGGGTTTTGCAGTGATGCCATGAGGATGGGAACCTTGCAAGTAACGGTGCCCAAGGGAAAGTCTGTGCACAGGTAACTGTTCCATACATGAGGTGTCTTTCAAGGTGATTAAAAAAATCCAACAACTTGGGTGTAATGTGCTAAAGGACAAGATACATGATTGTGCCCGTCTTTTAATACCAGTCTTCTATTTTGGCACTGGCCTTACTCGTTTGAGGGGTATCTCACGCCAGGGACCGGTGGATTGGCTCCAGTGCAGAAACAATCAGTGATCCTGGATCCACTGAGGGTCCAGTCAGAAATGGTTGGACTTCTGTATGAACACTGGCTGGTCAAACAGCAGCAATGGACTTCATCAAAACTTCCAGACCAAAGGGAATGCATGGGTCCCCGAGAGCAGCTTGGCTTTAAGAAGGGATGTGGCAAGAGCCGGCCGTCTGCCCGGCCCCTGCCCCATCCAGGAGCTGGATGCGGGAACTGCCGCTGGCTGGCACGGCTGCCCTGCTTTAACACAAACCGGGCAAAACTCGTCCCGCTTTTCCATTTACCTCACCAGCTATTCAACTTGAGCGTCTTTCCGGTTTCCTCCTGCAGGCGGTAGAGGAACGAGGCATTATTTATGAGGAGCCGCAGCAGGGCTGGAGCGAGCGGCTCTGCGGGGTGATCTCTTGAGCACGAATGAGTAAGACAGCGCCTGTCCCAGTAAGCGTCGGTGGAAAACGCATCACACGAGTGTGAAATCGCAGAACCGCTTGCGTAACTAGTGCCTTCGTTTCTCCGTTGCACAGCATCCTTGGTGATAAACTAGAGGTCATGATGGGGTTGCTGCTTCAAGGGAGAAGGATAGTTGCTGAATGTTTTACAGCTCTGCAGTGATCCGATGCACGTGGAGGTGGCGTTCCTGTTTTCAGCTGGCCCTTTCAGGGTGGCTCACCCAGGATGGTATTTTTCTAGTAGGTTTAATGCAGATAGAGATGACCTGTATCAAGTTTGCCTGTTGGAGGAAAGAAATGACTCCTCCTTTACTGGGCACAGAAAACTGAGTTATAGATTTTAAAAAAAAAAAAAAATGTTCAGATGGAGAAAACAATAATATTGCCACAATTTTTAGGGAAAAGTCAATGAGAAAGGCCTCCCAGATTTGTGAATCCATCCAGTCCATTCACTGGTGCCAGAAATCTGTAGCACATATTCTGTTTTTACTGGTTTTACTACTTAATCTACTTCTGGCTATGGCTACTAGAGACTACCTGTCTGTTGGATGCTAAAAGTGAGGGAGAATAAATTTTCAGTATTCCCACAGTTAGACCTGGGAAAAGCATTACCTTCTTAAGGCTTTGCTGCGCTTTGCGCGCTCTCTCTTTTTCTTTCTTTTTTTTTTTTTTTAATCTCAGTCTGCTTTGAAAATATACACAATAATACATAATACCCTTCTCCCAGTTGTTAAGGCATTGAATTTTTCAGGCTGCACACCTTGCCTGGGACTGTCAGAGTGCTGAGCAGCCACTTCCACTTCCAGATTTCTGTTCCTTGTTTGAAGTGTTGTCTAAAAGATTCAGCTGGGGGAAAATGTGCAATTCTTTGCATTTCTCTGAGCTCTCCTAGCTGAATCTCTCATCTCGGTTATTCACCTCGGGTTGCTTTTGGATTTGCTTTGAGTTTTGCAATTAAATATATATCAAAAGCCTCTTCTCATTCTGACGTATCTTAAAGCTTGTGTGCTCAAGCATTCCTGCTTTCCCTGGCGTAGCTGGCGGAGTTAAGCCACTGGTTTTGTAAACCGATCAGTTGTTGGCTTTGCATGCGTTACATTATAAATGTTCTGCAGCAGGGACAGTATCTTCTGCATTTTTCAGCATCAGTGCCCAGCTCTGCACACAAGCGTAAGGGATGAGGAGGGTGGAGAGTGACTTAAACATGACAGCCGCAGCCCTGCTCCTGTGGGATGTGTGGGATCTGCCTGCATCCCGGGAAGGAAGCAGGTGAAAGCGACTGATGTCCCCTGCCCAGACCGGCTGCTGGCCCTGGCTACTGCCGGCACAGGGAGCTCCACCTCTGTTCCCAGACCTCCCTCCCAACGGCTGACCGCTCCTCCATCTCCTGTTTCCCACCAGCAATATCTCCCATTTCCCCCAGGAATAATGGGATAGCTCAGGCACGGTAACTGCTGGTGGAAGAAGAGTCTTCCAGCATGCAGCCACCTCAGGAGGGTTCCATACGCCGGTGTCTTCACACTGAGATACAAGAAAGAAATGACATCTCTTTCACAGCAATTGCTGGGATTTCTGTCCTGTCCAGTCCTATATCTGTTGACACAGACAGTGAGAAAAAGGTGGCTCTTGGAGGAGAAATATGTTTTATTAAATTATTTTTCTTCTAAGGGTTCCCTAACCCAAGCAGTTATTGAAGACTTAAGGTCAAATTAAGCAGGTTCGGTAGCGTCCCGGGCTGTGTGCTTATAAGTGTCTAAAGGGTGGGTTGGAGGAGGATGGAGCCAGACTCTTTTCAGTGGTTCCCAGTGACAGGACGAGGGGCAATGGGCACAAGTTGGAACACAGGAAGTTCCATTCAAACATAAGGAAAAACTTCTTTGCAGTGAGGGTGACGGAGCACTGGAACAGGCTGCCCAGGGAGGTGGTGGAGTCCCCTTCTCTGGAGATGTTCAAGAGCTGCCTGGATGCAGTCCTGAGTAATGTGCTCTAGGCATTCCTGCGTCAGCAGGGGAGTTGGACTAGATGATCTCCAGAGGTCCCTTCCAACTCTGAAAACTCTGTGATTCCGTGTGTGCTGTTAATTTTTCAAATTGCATTTCTATTTTTACTTAGCTTTCCCCTACCTACAACAGAATCTCAGACAGGGACAGCCTCTGGTTTTCTTTAAATCGCATGGGGTAGCCTAACCAAATACTTGATATAATTGTAGCTACAGGTTTGGTTCAGTCAAGTAGCTGAGCACATGTTTAATTTTGCGTGATTCGTTGCAGTGAACTTCAGCGTGATTCTTGTGTGTTTAAACCCTGATTTCTCAAGGTGCTTCAAGTGTCTCCAAGTGCTTTGGGTATTAGTTGTGTTTCTGGTGCTTCAGTGGTAATGGTAAATTTTGAAAGAACAATTCAGCCACCATATGAATAGAATAATTTTGATAATATTTTTTATATATTGGAATTATTTTTAAATTTCTGCTTAACCTAAATCTGGACTGGAAATGACTGAATCTGAAGCTGGCTTCCAGTGGTGCTCATGGGGGCAAGGGAACCTCATACCTCGCTGAGTTTTGAGGGAGATTGTAGTGTGAGATTGTAATAAAAGAGGTTTATTGGCTTATTAAATTTATTGAGCAGAGAGAATTGGTACCAAATGGAGGTTTTTGGCAACTCACCTTGCTAACTTTTTTATTCCTTTGTTTGTACAGGAGCAAATTCTGTGTTTGCAAATGCATCTAATTTCTTATCCTGCAGTGAGAATTTAAGGCACAAACTGTCCTCAGTCCCCAGGTCTGATGAGGGAACCATGCATTCAGAGCCTGAGGAGAAAAACACTGTTGAACTTATGCAATTTACCTATTTCCCATGAGACAGAACATTACATTAAGGTGGAACGTGGTGCAAATGACAGTTGTGATGCAAGTTTGTGGACAGCAAAAGCTGACTTGCACATTCTTTATACTGAAACCATAAAATTTTATGATGAGCATCAGCTCGCTTCCATTGCCATGTCCTGAAGCACATGAGATACCAGGCATGATCTGAGCCCGCTCTGGCATGTCCCAGAACCTGTGACTGGGTTTAACCTGGAGCTGCAGCAGCCCAGCAGCGATGCCACTGCTCGGGAAGCTCCTGCTGGGGTCCTGCACCTTTGACCAAGGGATTTGCTGTGAATAAAACCCCTGCCTGAAGTGGCCTCTGTGGGTGCCTCTTTTGCTCGGTTCCAAAGTGCAGATGCTGCCTCCCCCTTCCCGTGGTGGGACTCCCCCGTGCTCCCCCGCCAGCCAGGGCACCTGCCCTCGCTCGGGACACCGGCAGGTTTGAACGCACCATGTAAAACAGGACGTCTTGGCTAAAGCCTTCTTTCAGTCTGGTTTGTTGTAATTAACCCAGCTTTTATGGTCTTTATATCAACCTTGTATTTTGGTTTAAGTGGCTTTTTTGTTTAAAAAATGCAATTTGGTGATAAGTAGATTGTTCTCATTTTCTCCTAATGATAGAGTACAATAATATTGTTAAGTTTGCTTTCTCATTTATGCAACATCATTTTGAAATCGGATCTGAAAACATCTTTTTCCTTGCCTTCAAACCTTTATTTTCCCTTCCCTTTGATACTTGGTTTTTATTAACTCTATCATTTAATTACGTGTAAGGCATTTTCCAATAGAACTTTTGTGAAGGGAGGGTTTTTACAGCAGCTTTGTCTTGTACTGTAAACGAAATACAATTTTTCTGTTCTCGAAGCTTAATTCAACATTTAAATGCACAATGCCTCATTCACACATCTTGCACAATTAGCTGCCGCATACAGCCTCTGATTTTATGAGACAGGCATCCATATACCTTTGGGCATGTTGACGCTGCTGGGATAAGGGACGTGGTTTTCCGTTCCCGGTTGCTCCTCGCAGGGAGGATGGGTGCAGGCATCCGTGAGACGGAATAGCCATGCCTCCCTCTTGACACCCTGAAATGACGGGGCTTCGTTACAGGTGCCGTATTTCACTTTGCTTGCTGAACAAACTCGTGGTAGTGACTAGGAAAGGTGGCAAATTGATGGCTCTGGTAAGACCGTGCGAGAGATTGGAATATGTTTCCGAAGTGTTCTGGGGCAGGAGGTTCGCCTCTGCCCTGCCGGGGGGTGTCAGCCCCCGGCATCCCTGCCCAGTGTGCCGGCACGGGGTCAGGAGTAGGGCTGGCATCTGCCTGGTGTGACTTGCCAGCCGTCACCGAACTCTTTTGCCGACGGGGAGTTGGTGCCGGCATCAGCTCCACCGGCTGGCTGGGGCCAGGGTGGCACGGCTCACGCAGCTTATGAACGGCCACTAAAACCCGATGATAAATGAGCATTTACTTAGTGGGAATTACTCCAGTGGCCGCAGTGGGCTTGCAATCAGGAGTGAGGGTGATTTTTCAGGTCTGGGTGGATGCGGAAGGAACAAGGGTTTGATGACCTGGTGCTCCAGAGCATCCCTCTGGGGAGACCCAGCTCCTGCATCCCTTCGGGCAGCAAGGCGACCCGGCACGGCGGCGCAGAAACACAGCGCCTGCCGAGGAAGGGAATCTTCCTGTCGTCTTTGACTAGTGTTCATTTTTCTGCATCTTTTATGCTCTAGCTTTCTTTGCGATCCTTTAAAAACAAAAGAGCAAATGCTTTTTAATAGTTTCAGCAAATAAAATCAGTATCATCTGAAGAGAAATCGGTCATAGACATTGCATATTCTCAGGTGGCGTGTCTGCTGGAAGAGCTCCCTGCGAGGGCTGGTTGCTACAGAAGTCCTCACGGAGCGGTATATTTATGGAGAAACTCGCAGGGGTTCTTAATTGCGTGTGAAATCTCCTCCAGCCAGGCCCTTGCACAGCCCGTATGTCCCAATTTGCACCGAACCACTCCAGTTCGAAGCAGTCCCACTCCTGAAGATGCCGCTGTGTGAAGGTGCATAATTTCATCCTCTTCAGCATCCGAGGAACAGTCTGAAACCAGCTGCAGATTAAGTTCAGCTTGTGTTTAAGCTGTAGGGGGGGTAAAGGATTAGTTTATATGCGTGCTTGAAAAGTTAGCAACACTTGAAAAATCTTAAAATAACATTGGCTATTTGATGATGGGTTTACATTTAAAAATGGGAAGGATTATGAGTTTGATTTATATTTATTACAGCATCCAAGAAGCTAGAGCAATGCTACGCCACGCCCTCATTATAAAAGGAAGCAGTTTTGAAGCTCTGTTTTGAACTGTAGATGTAACTTCCTTCTGAATGATAGGCAATATTCACAAAGACGAAAAGAAAGCAAAGAAGAAAGTGGAGTCGGTCAAATAAATATGTGGTGTATACACTGAGTAGGTAGTTGTGAATGTGGAGCTGGAAGTCCGTGTAACCAATACCTCTGATAATTAAATATTCATGGCAGTATGTATACACAGAATGCGCCAGCAGCTTCGGGAGGGGGTTGAAGATCTGTAAATCCAAGAGCTCCTCGGGAGTAAAGCAGCCTCGCTGGGAAGAGTCAGGACGGGACTGGAGGCAGACGGGTGCTGCCGAGGATGCAGAAACGATCTCCCAAGTACCAGCACGTTGCGGGGCTGGCTCCGGGTTTGTGCTGAGCATCTGCCACGGCGGCAGCGTGGAGCTGCTGCTCCTGCCCCTGGTGCTGGGTGTGGGTACGGGACTGTGGAGGGGAGCCGCTGCCTCACCCCTGCGCTTCAGGGATACCTAAAAATCAAGAAGGGTCTCCGTGACACCTCCCTGCTGTCCCCTACCCTGGCTGCGGCGCCTGAGGCAGCAGAGCGCCGGGAGGTAGGTCAGAGATGGGGGACCCACCTGCCTGGTGGCACTTGGGCCATTTAGCAACGGATGTGGCGAAGACGACAACAATATAGGTACAGGCAGCTGGCAGAGATGGTGGCAGCAGATAACTGGAGAGTGGATGGGATTTTGTTTGTAGGGGACGGAGGATGTGACATGGGTGTGGAGTGAGGATGCATGGAGGAAGCCAGGAACTGCCCCGGACCTGTAGGACACACTCGGTGCCTGTGCCCGGCGCCACCCGAATGGCCACGACAGCCTGTGAGTCAAGTGCTCTTTCCTCCAGCAATCTCGGTGAACGCTACGGACTCGAGAGTCCGAAGCGCTGCTTTGCGGAGGAGAGGGCAGGAAGGTCTGACAGCTCCCTCCTTCTCCATCAGTGCGAAAGGTGGAAGAGACATTGTTTAAAGTATCTGCTTCAGTATTTCTGAAGCTGTTGCTGGATTTATTCCAGATGAATCTAAATTGGAAGGTGTTGTGAGTGCCAGATGGAGCAGGGATATGTAGCAGAGAAATATGAAAGGCTTGGAAATACAGGCAATATCTTTAAAGATAAACCCAGAAAAAGAAAAGCTTAACAGGCCTTAAGGGGAAGAAACCAAAGACCTGGTCCTCGGTGGGAAAGAGCGACACAAAAGGAGCCGTGACAAAGGCTACAGTTAGCTGTAGAGCAGGTCGGAACACTTTCAGTACCCTTTTTTGGTCTAAATACGGCTGGTTTACTGTTATTGAACACTTTTGTTCTATTTTATCCTGTTAGTACTGCTGTAGCTTTGATGAATAAGAAGAGTGGGAAACGAATTCATTTTTGTGCTTCAGTCATGGCCCTGGCCTGGGAAGTTCTGCTCCTTGTCCTCTCCCTTCATGCACTGCGAGCTGCTCCTCCCTGCTCCTTCCAAATCAGCCAGCCAAGGGACTTGAGCATCTCTCCAGTATTTCACCTACTGCTCCAACCACTGGGCTGGCAATTTGCGTTTGGGAACTGGTATTTGGCTATAGTTCCTTGTGAGAAGATGCAAATGATTTTGTCTTGTTGGATGACAAGAAAATCACAATTTCTGTGAAAGACCGTGATTGTTCTTTATGTTAGCTGTTGTAAATTGGACCTGCGAATGCACAGCATAGCTGGGGGTACGTGCGTTGCCACCCTGAGACGACCACAACTGATGATATTGTATTTATAACCAGCAGCTTCTTGGAGATCTACTTGTTTGGTAGTGTTCCTGAAAATGAGAGAAACTCAAGCTCCATCTCCTCCTTATCCTTGGCTACCACTAACGCCACCTCCTACGATGCTTCTGCATAATGCCATTTCTGCTGGAACTGATGTCCTTTGTATTTGGGGTGGCATAAACAATATTTGTGAGAGGCACTTTATTTAAAAAAAATAAAAATAAAAAGCAGGAAGCAAATAAAAGCTGCTGCTTGAAGGGTTACAGCAAGGCTCATTCTGAAGTGGTCTTTTCACATTACCGCCCTTATTTTGTTCTGAAATAACCCTTTGCGGTATTTTTTGCTCCTTTTTGACTGTATATGTACGTGGCATGCCACAATTTCATTAAATTATTAATGAGATAAGATGAGAAAGGCCCTTGTGAATAGCTGAAGTACATCACTTAGTTGTTTTGATGCTTTCCAGTCTTGCACAGAAACCCATTTGGCAAAGGACCTGTATGAATAGTTCATAGCTCTCAGTGAAGTCAGCCACTTGGTGTCGAGGCATTGTGAGGGTTGTTCTCCGACGGTTGCCTCGAGGCAGAGCTGAACGCCCGCGGTGCTGGAGGGAGCCTTGCTGGGTCTGGCCGGGACAGGTCTCCTTTCTCTGCGTGCAGGAGAGGGGTTTCTGACCTGGAGATGCTCCTGGCCATGAGCAGCTCTCTCGTGGTGGGATGTTCAGGTGATGGTGCTGAAACTTGTTGCGTCTCAGTCTGTGCTGGACACAAGAGCTTGAGGAGGGATCTGCCCTCCGAGCAACCACCGGAGCGGGAAGGGCTGAGGTCTACATGGAAATGTTAGGTGTTCAGTCTCATGCTGGACATCAGCATGGGTTGGTGACCACCTATGCCATGTATTTCAGAAAGCGAAAGGATGTTCAGATTTTCAGCGATTTTCAACTTGTACTTCTGTCTCCTGGGTGGAAGGGGAGGGTGTCAAAAAGTGACCATTTGGCCACCGGGAAGAGAGCTGCTGTGTGCCTAGGTCCTTGTTTCTTGGGTTTCCAATGTTATAGAGGTTTCCTCGTCCCTTTCGAATACTGAACTTCAGATGTATTTTAGGATATACTCTATGTTTATCCAAGTTCAATGTGATAGAGCAAATGCCATTTGAAATAGTACCGTATACTCTGAAAATAAGGTTTGCGTTTATTTGAGATGAAGAAGATGGTCTCATCTCATCAGCATGGCTTCCACGGCTACATTTTCGGCAGCATCCACAGGGGTTGTTATCCAAGAGCAGAAGGATAGTGCATAGAAATGTTTACAGTGATGGTTATGGTAATAGATAAATCTGATTTTTAGCAAGTGCAGTAGATTTACATTAAAATCACAAATTATGTACTTGAGTGCACATCACAACAGAATTTGGCTCTAACTCAATATTCATCCTGGATGAAAGTCATTAATAGTAATTATCTCTAGGAACAATTTTCATAAGGTTATTCCAATTTTCAGTGAGTGTCCCTTCTGGAAAAAAACTCATTGTGAAATATATTGAGACTGTTTTTCACTCAAATAATTATTATTTGCTAAATTCCTCTTTGTTGGTGTTACCATAGAAATCACGGTGCTGCCACAGAGACTACATTTTCATTTTTACTTTCTTTTTATATTGTATGTAATCCTGTGCCCAATACTTGCACATGAATTTGTCAATACCGCCAAGGGAATAAATGTGTTGATTCAGACAATAATTGTAAAACTTGATACTGTGGCTGCCTTTACAGAGAGTAAAGAGCAACTCGATGCCCCATCGTGCTGCTCTGGAGATGTCAGCAAAGCTTCCATGCAGCAACTGGGCTTCGGCCACAGGCGCGACCCATCCATAATCCGTTCACGAGTGTTTTTAACTCCATCTGCAGTGCTCGTCCCGATCGAAAATTATTATGGTCTGACCAGCAGGTGGAAGCAGAGAAAAAAAACCTCTCAAAGACTCTTGCATGTTTCCATGCTGTTCACAGAGAAGCTGTTTTCTTCTAAAATTGCAAACCATTAGGGGGTATAAAATACTGTATAATTTTGGTGAGTTTTGCATCTGGTCCATAACAGCCTGATCTGTGTGATTTTTAAAACAGCTTCCTCTGTCGTTGATCGTTACCAGTGGGATTTTTTGTTTCATTTTTCTCTACTTTTATGCATCATAAGCAACAGGAAAACAAATTTGTGCTTAGACCCTATGTTTTGCGTTGCTATTGATTAAATTGAGTTGCCGTTTCCCTGAAATACAGAAGATCTTTGTTAAGCATCTGGCACAACCTTAGATACATAGGGTCCATATTGAGTCAAGTCTACTGTGGTAAAGAAGTTGGGAGTTTCAAGATCAGATTTAGAGTTTAGGACCCTGTGATACCTATCTTAAAGCTATTTTTTTTAGTAAATGGATACTCATCTAGTAGAAAGTGCTGTTGCCTTGTCCTGTCCGCTGCTCCCCATCTCCCCCCTGGAAATAAAGAGAAGACGGATACTGGTGCCGGTGGATGGCCCAGGGTTGGGTGTAGTGCCAGGATTTGCAGAGGGATCTGCAGGTTTCCAGCCAGCACAGGTCAGGGACTCGGGGTCCCGCCGGCAGGGATGCAGCACCGCGACGGCTGCTCAGGCTTTTGGGGATGACCCCGGCGCTCTGCGCGGCAGAGGCGAGGCTGTCCGCAGGGCTGTGGTACCTGGCTGTGCTCACTGGGGCCGAGGTGGACTTTGAGTCGTGGTGCGTGGTCAGTCAGAGCTGGAAATTCCTCTCTATCGCCCGTGTTGCCTTCACAGAAGCTTGTTTGCTTTGTTGAGACTTAAATTTTTGACACTCTGATTTGTGTGTCAGATACTTGGTGGTGTCTCATAGTGCTGTGAATCTCATAAATTATGCATATGCATAGGTACTAGTTATTTAAATCATCGCGGACAGTTGCAAAGCAATGGTCGCCTTCAGTTCGGAAGCAGAAGTGATTAGTCACCCTTGTTCTGAACCAGTGTAACCTGGTAATGCAATCTAAACGTATATCATGATTCTTTTCTCCGTCTGTAATTTCAGTAGACTTTGAGTTTATAATTTCCCAGTATTGGCAGTGTTTGCAGAGAGGGGAAAAAATCATTATGAAAGGAAATAAATGCAGAAATGTAATGCTATATGCATAATAAAAGTGCATTTAAGCTTTAACATGTCATATAATCAATCAGCCATTTCATATACTGATGTCTTTCTGTGCTCAAACACTTTAAAGGGGAGTATCAATGTGAAATGTAGAAAGAGAATAAAGATCCCAAATCAGGAATCAGTTCATTGGTTTAATGGGTCTTTCTGTCTTTCTCAGCGTTAAATGCTCCATGCTTGAGAATTTAGGAAGAGGGGATGACAAACTTCCCCGCGTTCGGCCTGTGGTGAAGGCAGCTCTGTGTGCGTTTTCTAACGGAAAGGCAGTCTACGTTAGTGCGTCGGGTAAAGAGTCAGCGTAACTGGTCGACACAAGCGGGAAGGCAATGACCCTTGCTGGTTTAGCTGGAATAAAGTATCAGGTCGTAGATCGTACCATTCTGATTAATGGCTATAAAAGCAGCTGAAAACTGGATGGGATATTTTTTCCTAGTGAACGATGAAGACTTTAACTAAAATATTTACAGATTTTTATTATTATTTTATATAGGAAAAAAAAGTTTCTAACCTTGTTAGTGTCATCTGTGGCGTGATAGAGCTCTACTAACAGTCGTTCCTTCTGTCTTAATAAGAGTCATCTTCATATCAATCCTCAGTTTATGAATTGTAATAAAGCTGCTGTAACAGTAGTAATTGGTGAAATTAGTTTCGATGGTTGCATTAATATTCATGCATTCCTGCAACAGCACTGAGCTAATTAGTATCTCTTCCTCCTCTATTATGGTGGCAAAGTGGGACAGAATAAATCTCAGAGGTTAACTTCTGTGAACGTGGTCACAAGTCTCAGATGCAAAATATTTCTGGCAGTGCGCGCTGAAGCCACGTCGTCCCTGGAAAGGAGAATTGCTGATGCATCCCAGGCCAAGTCAGGTTGTCCGTGGGAGCCCTGCAAGCTCGTGGCTATGAGAGGGATGGGGAAGTTTTTGCTTCTGGGGAAACATGAAGTCACGTTGTTCGCTGTAATTATTCCGCAGTAAGCAGGAGAGAGCGGCTGGGAATCTGCGGGGAATACTCCTCCGCATTGGCCTAGATATGGAATAGGTGGTCTGAAAGATTTTTTTTTTCCCCATCTCTAATTTCCATAGTCCTAGAAGATACCAATGAAAACTGAAATTTTCCTGCCTAGTTTAATGAGTTTTGCTATAATTTTTTTTTTTCCTTCTCATTGAGAGCTGTAAATTGAACATAGTGAAGTTGCTTCCTTCTGTCAGGGGACAACAGAAAGGGGACAGAGTCATCCCTTACTGCATTACTTAGTATTTTGTTGCTTTGTTCTGCTGTGTTTTGTAACGTGTCTGTAGGTGAGGAGCTCTGAAGCAGGGGGTTTGGGGACACATTGCTGGGGAAGAGCGGCGTGTTGTATTCAAAACCTGTAGGTCCCCAGGGAAGGTTCAAATGGTTCCCCCCTCCTGAGGAACCCATGGCAATAGTGCCTCATTTCCTAATACTGAGTCCCGAAGCACCGGTGCCGTATCCCCCCCGGCAGGCGGGAGTGCTGTTCCCACGAGGCCAGGACAGCCCCGCCGTGCACCGCGGTGCAGCTCGGAACGCGCTCCCGTCTGCCACGGCCACTTTCCTGATGGCTGGGGTTGTACCTGGGGTACCTCCAGGAGGCTGTAGGGATGAAGAGAAACTCGTCAAGAGATCTGCAAGGCTTTTGCCATCTTCATAAGAAAAAAAAAAAAATCGTTGAGAGGGATGTTAAAAGAGCAAATATAGATAATATCTCGATCTGTTTCTCCAACCTGGGAAAAAAATAGAAGGTAGCAGTGGAGTGGGGGAAGGAAGTGATGCAGAGACCATTTGTCTCTTCTGTGATACACCGTGCTGTGCCAGGCACCTTTCTTCAGAGTGTCACATTGATTTGCCATTTCCCTGTGGTTTGGGTACTCGGAGTAGCAGAAAGCTCTCTCATCTGTACCCGGTGCGCGCTGTGTCAAACATGCTGCCCTGAGTTTGCAGGTGATTAAAAAAATGCAGTACCGCGGTTGGAGCGACTGTTTCCTTGAGTCTGGATCTCTGCACTAATTAATCTAAGCTCTGTATAGGATTGCTCTCAATCATGCAGTGCTCCTTCCTCGATCTCCCCACTTTCCCATCCTACCTGGGGCGAGGTGTGACAGTCAGGGCTTCCACTGGAGCTGGGATCAGGCTGGAGAAAGAGTCCCCAAGGATGTACGAGCACCCACAGGTACTGGGACTCATACAACTACAGAGATAATTCTTTTAAATTCCTTTTTTTTCCCCCCCCTTTTTTCTTTTTTTTTTTT